>JAGDQP010016806.1:0-39841 GCA_022664845.1 Lepisma saccharinum
AGTAAGGGGACGTTAGTTTATGTTAAGTTCACCTATAAAAAACTTTTGACATAATTTTCTTTAACAATTCGTACTAAAAATACTTTTGTTTATGTATAAATAAAAAGAATAGCATGGGGCGCTCTCTCATAAACAGTCACTTTATAAATTCTTGAAATAGCCCACCTCATGCTTTTCTTTTTAGTCATGCATAAACAACATTATTTTTTTTTACTTTTTAGTACAAATTGTTTAAGAAACGTATGTCCTTAGAAAGTCCTTTTAAATTGTTTTCGAGTTATTTCCGTATTCCGATACTTTTTCTCATGCTAATATTTTGTGACCCAAATGCTAAAATGTTCTGCAACCAACCAAACACATCATTGTTGCAGGATAGTATTTATTTTAGAACACAGAAGTCCATATTAAAAATATTACAATATTCTTTTAAAATATATAGAAATATATGAAGTTAAAAATAGAATATTGTATTGTCAGCGGACTTACTGTGCGAAATTTCATGATTGTATGAGTTCGGAAAATGTGTTAAATTAACGTTGCAAGTTTTAATGACACAACGAACCATTGTGAAATAAAGAAAAGTATATAAAAATTAGATTTCTCGTCCGTTGATTATTATGGTTTATTCTTTACATCATGTTTGATCATATGCGCATTAATCTTACACATTTAGTTAGGAGGTAGGATACTAAACAAATAAGGGTCCGCGGTGGCTTAATCATAGAACCCTGATTCTAGTGCTTCCGGTCGTCGGTTCGATACCTCCCTCATGCTATATGAGCTTTGTGGTTGACAAACAACGTGTGCGCGGGCTTTCTCTAGATTTGTGCCAAAGTTGGCTAGAGGCCTTAAAATTAAATTTTAATTCTAAATTCTAAGTCAAATAACAAATAAGAGTATACTGTACAAGGAAAGTTAGATAAATACCTTTAGAATGTTCAATTTCCTTTATTTTACAGATCAGGAAATTTGCAGGAAAAAATATTACTACGAGGACGTTCCAATAATTAAAGTAAGTGACAATTAGAATTTTTCATACGTCCATGAATTATTGTAGTTTTCGTACAATTTTCCGGTTGTGAAGTGAAAAACCTATCCTTTTTTAAACACAAATTTCCAGACTAGCTATAATTTGAACTTTTGCAAAGTTTTGAAATGGATGACTACGTGATTACGTAATCATTTGAGTGTCAATATTGCCAAACTGGTATATATATTAAATTTCTCAAATCACACTATTGTCGCGTTGGTGTATATAATATTTGGTATACGCTACTGATGACTATCATAAGTAACGCAAAAGATGAAATGCTAAAATCTGTGAATATTTCACTAGGGCAAAATTTGAAAATATATATTTGTTTCCCCTTATAGAACAATAAAATAAATACATTGTTTTCATTTTAAGTTAAATCAGCAATCAGAAATCTCTATATACAAACCCGAATGTTTGTTTGTTTAAAGACGATTTAAAACTACATGCCTGCATTGATTTCAACCAAATTTTGCATACAGGTACTTTCGAGAAAAAACAAATAATTTTTAAGTTTGAGGTTCCATTTAAAGTGTTTTAGATTTTTTTACTTAAATTTTGAATTGTTGTAAATAAACCACATTTAGATTAAATGTTTTGAAGCATTGAAGTAGTATTAGTAGTAGTATTAATAGTTGTTGTTGTAGTATTAGTTGTGTAATGAGTAGTAGTACTAGCAGTGGTTGTTGTTGTTTTTGCAGTACTAGTTGTAGTAACTGTACCAGTGGTGGTAGTAATTGTACTAGTAGTAGTAGTGTTTGTAGTAATAGTAGTAGTATAAGACATGCCAATATAGAGAAGTGCCAGTGCAGGAGGTTTGCCTACCTGGAAGGAGGGAAATTCGGAAGATTGCGTGAGAATCGAATGCCGAAGAGTTACAACACAGACGTTAATTATCTCAAAAGTACAATAAAAAACAAACACAGCTTACGGTAACAAGTCATTTCAGTTTTTAGAGCAGCTCTTCTTTGAAAACTTAAACTAAGCTAATAAATTTTAGAGCTACTGAAATAGTTTACGATCTGATCAGTTCAACAGTTCTTCTACGTACCATCAGTGTTCGATTTGAAACGTGGGATGATTGATATCTGTTAATATCTTCTCTTCTCAGTTTTACGAAATATCTCCCAAGCCTGGAATATGAACGGATATAAAATACGGTTTTCTACCTTCTGAGAACAATTTTATCCTCTCTGGAAATTGTACAAATCGGACACTCCAGATGACAAGGAAAGAATATATACAGAGTGATTCACGAAATCCGTAACAGAGCCTTAACTCAGCTACTATTGCACAGAAATCTTAAAAAAAAAATGATAATACCAAAGTGCATGTACCGAATCACGTAGTGCTACTTCGGAAATCAGGGGCGTCTCGAGAATACCTCTAAGGTGGTGGACTTCAAAAATTTAAGTGAAAACAGTGGTTGATTTTACCCGCAATGAAACAATCGCTAAATTATGAACAACTTTTAGAGGAAACATGTTTCCCTTATTTCAGAAGCATCACTACGTGATTCGGCACATGCACTTTGTTATTAACAGTTTTTATTTCAAAGGTTTCTGTGCACTACGAGCTGCGTTAAGGCCCTGTTACGGATTTCGTGAATCACCTCGTTTGTCTAGTTCTTAGCGTTGCTGACTACATGTTAAGGGGCCTCAGGTTTAATTTTTCCAGCCAGATTCGTGATGCAATTGCGAAGATGTATGAATTAAAAATATAGTGTCGGTTGCAGTGAGAGCTTAAGCTCTCTTCTCCCAATCCGTCTAGTTAGCGTGGGAGCGGCAGACTTATCTCCTCCTTCAAGGGAGAGAACTCATCCAGTAGTGGATTGGATATTGCTGTGAATTTATTATTATTATAATTTATAATTTATTTATTATTTCAAGAGAAGTATTGAAAGAAGGAAGAAAAGGATTGCCAGGATAAACCAGACTGGAGCATTGTGAAAAGCCTTTAACAAGAGGTAGCTCAGTTTATAACTCGTTTAACACGAGTCGATCCTAACATCTCTGATGAAGAACTATTCCAAGAACCTATGACTATTTTACCGTATGATCTTCAGAAGCTTTTACAATGTACCAATCTTGAGCACACCGAGGGTCTACGAATTTCTAGAGAAACAAGACAAGCTTCGTGGAAAAGGAAATAACGGGTCCACACAGAAGGAAGGGAGTAATGACAAATGGAACGGTTTCAATGGAAATAACCAGAAGGAAAATTCCAATAGTCAGAAGCCTAACAGAAGTCTTGGAAAACCTGGAAACCGATCGGAAAGAGACAATAATTGAAGATCTACTCGACGAGGTGTAGTCAATGCCTGCATCACACAAGTGCCGACTGTAAAAGAACCCAAAAGTCAGGTAATTAATACAGAAACGATAGGAACTGTGAGGAATGTGCAAATGGGTGCAAGTAATACAGAAAATTGGACCGAACTTAGCATATTTATAGTCTTTGAGTACGATAAAGCTATTGGTCCGGGAGATAAATTGTCCTTGAAATAAATTAAATACCAGCCATAGCTTTGTGTGATTCTGGAGCAACTTTTTCTCTAATGAGGAATGCCTTTTGTAACGGTAACCATACCAGTCATTGACTTGGGTGCGATTAAATTATGGTTTATTGATGTACGGGGGGATATATAAAAGGCAACCTAACGATCTTCATTCTGTATAACTAGAGCAAAACAAAATTATCTAATGAATCATCATGCTAGGATTTGGGGTTGTATCGAAAAGGCATCCCGGTTTGAAATGAAATTCATATGTTTCGGATTACTTTATGTATAAATATTGTGCTCAACTGATATAACGGGGTTTACTAAAGCAAATACAACTAGGAAATTAGAAGTGCTACTGTTTTCTGGATTTTGATTATATTGGGTATGAGACGTAAAATTCAAATACGAACATTACGTAAACTACGAGATGGCAAAGTAAAATACTGTATATGATATAATTAAACTACGTAATGGATATAATTAAATGATGTAATAACTAAAGTAAACCTGTACACAAGAATAATCCAAAGTTGATGCAGAGCTGAGAAATTGTAATACGATAATCTGCTTAGAATCAATTTCCCTCTTTCCGCTACAGTTCTTTGTTTTGTGTTTGATCGAAATGTATGTATAATGATGCTCGGTAGAGGTCAATCGAAAATGCTATGAATGTCATATCTAGGAACAGCAAATACAGATCAAAATCATGAATGGAAATTAATATAAAACTGCAATTGTATAATTTTTGTATCTAGTCAAGGTGAAGGAGAAAATGTTTTAAGGGAGAATTAAGTTATGATTTATGTATACGAGGTTATAGAACCGAGATACTAATTACACAAATCTATGTAAAGTATTGTTACTGGTTACCTTGAGAGAGACTTAAAGACTTATAAGAATTCTAACACGTTCTTATGAAAGTAAATTGCTTAAAGCAAAATTACCAGATTTTTTATTTCGACGCTCGACTTAACTGCTAGAGTAACTTCTCGTTACTCTAGGCCAGGTTTATAAAAACTGGGTGTCGCCTCACCCGTTGTGCACAAGCCCGGGTTCCCCCAAGTAAGCACTTCAGTTCATGACGTCAGATGGAACAAAGAGTACACTCCCTGATCTTCAAAGTAAAGAGTCTCATACAAAGATTCAACAGCCGGATGATAATAAAGATTAAATATTGAAATACTAATCGTCGTTTACATAATAGATATCATCGTTATATTACACTTTTTCGATAAATTCAGAGCCACATACCCTGCAGCTAAGTTAAGATAAAATTGGAACAGAGATAATTAAGTTAAAATCCATAGAAGGGAAGGACATTAAAATCCTAGGACAAATCTGTATCAATATTAAGTTAACCGATGAAGATGACGAAAAAGTGGATATGTTAATCACGGAGTTTAGTCCTTTTGATATCATTCTAGGTCATAATTTCCTAAACTTGCTGGAGAATATAACAATTAACTACGCGGTAAAAAAAAGTTATAATGACAAAAGGAGAATTAGATGCCGAAAACCATCCAAAGAAGACAACCAGGATCTTTTGAACAGCCAACACCGCAGGCTCTTCACGTGAGGAACATCTATATGACAAGTCGGTCAACAACAGTTTCTTCCCGATAAAGGACTTAGAAAAAGACTTGGAAGAAAGTGACAAAGAAATTCCAGTCGAATGTAGTAAAGAAGACATTGCTGATCAACTAGAATCCAGTTATCAAATCTACGGTAATACGGTTCAAGTCGGGAGAAAACCACCTTCTGAGGAGAAAATAAGAGACCTCTGGCTTAACACTTGCGTAAATTCGATGATGTAGAAGCGGAACCAAGACCAGATAATAAAAAGAATGTAAGATGAAAAATGAACCAGCTACAAACATGAACAGCTACGTTCTTGCAGATGAATAGCTTCCGTCCTGGATATTAGTGTCAGCTGCAGTAGTTAGTCTGCGGCAGAATACGGAGGCAGTAGTTCCCTCAGCAGCCGAGAGGGCAAAGAACATACCTCCCCTCTTGATCCACTAAAAATACACAAGGACGCCTTGTGAATATCTGCTAGTGTTTTAAGTGTATGTGAAATGATCATTATTTAGGGAGTATATAATAATAATATAATAATAATATATAATAACTTTTCTTTTCGGAGGGGCACATATAACGTATCTCATATTTAATTTATGTTCGTTAGTTACAATTATTGTTTTTATTAAGGAAGCATCTCCTAAAATTGTTTTGTATAATTCTATTCAAATAAGATAACTTCTTTTGAGGCATTCTGTATGTAACTTTAAGCTATGTAATTCCATTGACGATTTAGTGCACACCGTTGAACTATAAAATCCTGATAGCGGAACTCAATGGTCTGTGTATATATGAATATAACTTAATTGTTTAGTTATGTAAAATCGTGTATATTCGGTTGACGTCACAGACCGAGGACATCCGTGCACCGACCGGGACTATAAATATCACAGCAACAGCCCCGGAGCTCAGAACTCCTTGGCCTGCGGGCCAAGTCACATCAAGCTCTCTAATTGCTGTGTTTCCTTCTTCAGACATCCTAGTCTGCCAATAAATATCTTGTCATTATCATTGATTCTCTGATGTTTTATTGGTTTCTATCTTTTATACTGCTTTATCATAAGTACTCTCTGAACTTTATTCCCTACCTAATTACCTTCCTAGTGTTGCTAGTCTAAGCAATAAGGCAGGTAGCGACCCTCTACCTTTCCTAGTGTAATTAGTCTAAGCTATAAGGCAGATTGCACAAATCTTTGGCTTTCCCTAGTCTAAGCAATAAGGCAGGAAGGAGTTACTAAACCATCCACCTATTCTTCTGTTCCAACTAATCTAAGCAATAAGGCAGGAAGGAGCCCTCATTACCGCTATTATCTTTTCTTTCCGTATTTTTACTTGTACTAATTTAATAATTACTTTTCAGCATTGCGTTTAAGGTTCATCCCGCGACCTTAGAAGTAGCTTAAGTTAGTACAGGTATACCAAAGGGTGCTTTCCTGGGTCCATTGCTATAGTTTAGATTCAGATAAATTAGGTCTCCTCTCCTCTTGGGACATTACAAGTTACAGACATAATGCCAGTTGAAAGCTATACCTTATTTCGGGTTACCATCACTGAAAACCCTCGACAATATATATCTAAATATCCTCAAAACTAATGCAAATTCACTCTCGAACACTAAATTTTACATTAATGCATTGTTTTTTTATTTATCGTGAAATATACATTTTATTGAACAGCTCCAAACGCACAAAAGAGACAAGTACTTGAACGGTTACTTTAAGATTGACGTGTTTATTCTGAATCGAAGATGTGCGTTACACAGAGATACCGCAGTCATTGCAGAGTAACTGATCATCGTATTATCATCATACACAGGATCATTCATTTGTGTACACTTCTCGTGGCTCTGCCTCTAATATTCATAGTTAGCATGAAACAGCAATGACATCATCACTAACTACTTCCTACACTACTAGGATCACCACCATATTCTATATTAGGAGCCACAAGTAGACATCGTTGCAGCTTGGGGTGAAAATTAGCTCTCATTTATACATATATATCTCAGTTCAACAGTTCAATAATTAATTGAATAAACTAACAAACATTTATTTTCAGTGACTATTACTTTTGATTTGTGTTCATCGCAGCGCGAGTTTTAAATATTGCACTGTTTTTTTCATAAAGCGTGTTTCCAGGTTATTTGCGTGAGAGCGTTAGTTGCTGCCTGAATGTGTCACGCATTTTATGTGAGAGTTGACAGGTCTTTAGTATTACAACTGTTAGTGCTGTCCATGCATTTTTCTCACCGCACACCAAAGGACGGGTACTTTAGCTAGTATATAATAGAATTTTGCAACTGCGGTTATTTGAGAAAATATTGTTTTTCTTATATGAATCGTTTCTACTTTATGACGTTTTTCCTCATGACATACCGTTTGTATGATAGAAGCAAGGGAGTTAGGAAGAAAACTATTTGAATCTTTACCCTATGCAACGCACAATTCTGTATTATTCCGTGAGTTACATGTAAACACAAGGTTTAAACAACTAAATAAAAAAAACTTGCTATATAATCTAATATTTATGAATACTGAAACAAGGCCAACAACACTGCATATATTGAAAGTGCTATAAATGGTATTTATTATAATTAGAGTAGCTTTCGCAGTGGTTATCAAATGTTGTTGCATAGTTTAACAACTGGAACATGAATCTATCAATTAATAGTGATACTGTTTTCCATAGTTTATACAATAACGGTATAAATAGCTTACAGTGTTGAAAACAAAGGGAAAAAAACGTGATACCAACATCAATTTACAATGACAGATAAAATGATTGAGAGCTATGGTGCCAATATAAATGATTTATTTGTAGTTAATATTCAAACGATTAGCGAAATTAGCTTCACATTCAGGTGAAATCCCAGAGGATCATCTATTATCCTAGCTTAATAATTGAAATATTAAAATTTTCAAAATACAACTCCAGTAAATAAAGTTATGCAGCACAAGCGTTGTCTACTTAATGAACAGTTAACAAGATCACCAATCTAGAGATTAAAATTAATTTTATATTCTTTTTCCTTGTTCCATTATCGTACAAACATACACTATATTAATTAAAATAATCCTATTACATTTATTATCTTTAAATCCGTCATTTTGTTTTTCCAAAGCTACATTAATTAGTTGTCAATATGTGGAACAAATTTTTCTGATTTTACTTTAAGCGAAACTCATAGAGTAAAAGTTTGTATATTTTATATGTATGTAGATTTCATGCACCGTTTACGTAACGTCTCAATATCTCATTTGATACATAATGAATCACCTTAGTACTGTTCGTAAAGTATTCTTGCTTATGAGATACGCACCCTCTTTTTAACAGTAAGAGGATTCTGATTTCTTTATGCGTACTAATTATAATTTAAAACAGCTGTAATATTCTGAATATCTGTAAATACCTTATAAAATGTCATGTTGTACCCCGACGATGTTTTAGCAATACCAAAAAACTTAGCATATACTAATCTTCCATTTTTTATTCTTAATACTTTTAATTACAACTTGTAATATTCAATAAGAACGAAGGAACTGCAAACTAATTTTCCTATCCAGTTTATTTTGTAAAATAATTCTTGCCAAATAAATCGACTGTAACTAACCTTGTTGAATTCACACGTTTCTTTGCTAGTAGATGTAATTTACACAGATTTTTCGAAAGCATTTGATGACGTTAATCATGATATCCTACTTAGCAAGCTTGTAACATTCAACTTCTTAGAGAAACTTCGCCAGTTGATAGCATCCTATTAGTGTCACCGTAAACACCATGTTCGTTACAAAAATATTATAACCGAGGAATATGTTGTTAATTCTGGGATGCCACAAGGATCCAAACTTGGACCTCTTTTGTTCTTGTTATTTGAAAATGACTTGCCTGCTGTCATAAAATCCTCCAATAAACTTCTGTTTGCTATTGATTTAGAAATCTATTGTAGTATTTTCTCCGAATTGGACGCAATCTCCTTACAAAATTACATTAATGCAGCCTCCAACTGGTGCAAAACAAACTAACTATTATTAAACATTAATAAATGTAGTGTAATGTCATAAACGAGAAAAACAAACTTTTCGAAATTCGAATACAGTGTTAATGACTCTCCACTAGCTCGAGTCGATTCTATTACTGTTCTTGGTGGAACCATGAAATCTAACCTGTCCTTAGACATGTACATAAATCGTCTTGTTAGCGAAGCTTACAGGAACCAGGTCATATAAATACCCCCTGCGCCACAATTGTCAGTGTTCCAAAAGAATTAAAGAAACAGTTCTACCTGTTAATGTGACCTACATATTTTATTCACCTTGCACTAACGGATGGGTACATCGTGAGTTTATTTCTCTATTCTATATAAGCGTAGAGAATAGAGACATTAAGTTCATTTAGTTAAAAAGTTTTTTTAGATTTGCGATTTATGCTGAATAAAAATGTTAGGACATATTACTTTAATGTAGTGTAGTTTTCTTTACCATTGTTCTCAACAGATCTCTAGTACTCTCTGTATGTTAATGAAGATAATTTACCATATTTTATTACAGTCACAATTACGGTGTTGGTTTTTGAAGTTACCTCTCAAATATACATGCAGTAACAAAAGAAATTTCTGTAGTAGCTCAGACTACTTGGTACAAAAAATTATTTCGTGAGTAAAATTAATATTATCATCACTGTATAAATATTTTATTCCACTAATATCTGGGAATATGCAAATTTTTATAAGCTATAAAAAGAGTTAATATGCATAATATAGTACAGATTTGTGTGTACTGTATGAAAGATAGGAATGTATCCCGAATCATAAGTGACTATGAGTGTAAATTCATTTACCAAACTACCCGTAGACCTAAATAAAATAATATAGAAAAGAATTTATTTTCTAATTTATGACCTTTATGCATCTTAGGCGAAGAACTGGAATAGTAGGTGGAAAGGATTCGGGAAATTGTTGATCAGGGCCTATGTTAGGGATGTCATCATGGTATTTGCCTGGTGTGGCTGAGGGAAAACCCTGGAAAAACCTCAATCAAGTTGGTCGGCCGCTGTGATCAAACCCACGGCCTCCCGAATGCTACGCCAACACTCTACCACTGAACTACTGCGGCTCGGTAAAAGCTTTCTATTAAGCACTATAGAAATATTTGGAAGTAAACATAAATGAATACATGAAAACTTAAGTTTGAATTTATTGGAATCTAAGTTGGTTTCGTTATTGTAAAGAAAAGATGGCTACTATATAATGCAATATGAATCTGTATCTCTATATAAAATTATACAACTTCTAATTTCTGAATTATGAACTTTGGTAATCATATTTTTCTGTGCACAGAGGAAAAATGTTATAAAAAGCAGTACGCACCTCTCTAAAGGATCCTATAATACTTTGCACTATGGTACTTTTCAGCTGCCTCGTGCCTCTAAAATATTTTATATATGAGATACAAGAAAACTGCAAAGTACAATCGTAGCGTCCTCGCTTGGAAAGGAGAAATTTATTCGCTTAATACTGTATGGATATATGTTTCACATGCATACTGGTATGTGAACATATAAATAAAATGAAGAAAAATGTACAGATACTTCAAAAAGAGAGATTTGTGTAAGGTTTTGCACTTCATTGTGACTTAATTTCCACTTGAAGATTAAAGAACAAAATATGAAAGGAACGTTGAAGTCCCTTATAATTAGAGGGTAGGCTAAAGTTTACCCCATAAGGCCGCATACCCCACAATTGGTGGACAGGCTAAAATGAAAAAAGTAATAAACCCGAAGATAACAACGTCAGCCCGTCATCTTGCTCTGTACAGACAGAATTTCAGAGGACAGACATCTTATTACAGTGTAAATATTAATATACCAATTTTATTAGATATCATCATCATATTCAGCCGTTTTCTATCCACTACGGGATGAAGACCTCCCCCTTTTCTTTCCACATAGCTCGGTCTTTGTAGCTACTGAAAAACGCATGATTTATTCCACCCATCTGGCATTTGGACGTTGTCGGTCGTTTATTTTATCTAAGAATCCAATGTAAGAACATATATCGTCCACCTTCCATCTGTTCGTCTAGCTATGTGACCGGCCCATTTCCACTTCAGCTTCTTCGCAGTCTTGATTACATCCTCTACCTTTGTTTGTGCGCGAATCCATTCATTTGTCTTCCTGTCCCTCCTGGTTATTCCTAGCATGCATCTCTCCATTGCTCTTTGTGTGACACTCAATCTTTGAGTCGTTTGCGCATTCAATGTCCAAATTTCACAGCCGTACATCATCACAGATAAGACACATTGATTATAAACTTTACGTTTCAGACACATTGGAAGTTTGCTTTTGAAAATAAAGTGTAGTCTTCCAAACGAACTCCACGCCATTTTACATCTTCTATTTATTTCATCAGTCAACTTGGCATTCGATGTTTTGATCTGGCCTAGGGAAACATACTCATCAACTCCGCTAATCTTTATTTACTTCTTTTCAGCATGTTGATTGTACATTACTTTTGGTTTATTTAAATTCCTTTTATATTTTTATATTACACCTTATTAAACTTCAATTGTATCAAAATCCTGACTTCAGTAATTTAAAATTGGATTTTTGTATAATATATGTAGTAGGTATCAAATAAAGTTAGTGAAAAAACAATATTTCATCTGACACTAGAAATACTTGTATAGTATAATTAATTGACTCACTACACTACTAAATACAACACAACAAGCAATAAAAGAGTTGTAAATATGTTTTCAGTTCATTAAACTTTTCGAGAGTTATTTTTATCGCTACGCCTAACAAAATACACATAAAGTTCGTGGACAGTTAAAGCGATGACATTATATCACATGTTTGCACAGTTGTCAAGAAAGAGTGTTATATTTTCATTCATGACAAAGATTGATGGACATTTGTGGTTAGCTCTCAATAGAAGGGAGTGAAACTGGATAATAACCATCGCACATGTAGTCCTGCATAGGTGAGGGACAAATTCTCTCGGTTGCATACATGGATAAGAGAGAGAGAGAGAGAGATAAACAGGAAGAGAGAGGGAGAGAGTTATATATACAGAGAGAAAGACATAGAGAAAGCAAGCAACGGAAAGGGGGTGGGGGATTGAAAGAGAGAAACTAAAGCTTATGTACGTAGATTATTCACAATATTCTAAAGTCTGGTTACACTTTATGTTTATAAAATACACAAAGCCTTACATTGTTTTCTCACTATTGATTCCAACTCATTCACTAGCATATTCATATACATATTTTTACGTTACGAGAAGTCAACCTTCGTGGTGTATGTTAACATAACGTTTCAAACACTTTGTGGTATAATCTACGTCTTTATATGGTTCTGAAGGGCTTGGGGTCATATAGTGTTTTGCCACTTTTCAGACTGAAACGAGTTTGCACATTGGTATGAAGCTGATCACAAAGAAAACAAAAATCACCTTCGCACGTTAAATAATTTTCAGATTGTCGTAGCTTTGTTTGAGCTTTAATAGAACTACGAGGGTTGGGGTATAAGTAATGGTAGCTGTATTTTATTCTCGAACATAAAAAAAGGATAATATAGTCGTACGCCCCGACGCCTGTGTCAACCGAAGTATTTAAAGATGCCATGACTAGATGTGTAGCACGGAAAAAGAAGGAACATTGATGGTCAGTCAACCATCGTGCAGGACAGTTGTTCTGGGGATGAGAGGTACTATAGCATCCTCCATACTCATTGGATCTCTCCCTGTTTGATTACATACCCTATGTTGAGGAAATAGTGCGTGGTAGACAAATTGTTCCTGCCGTGAAACTTGAAATGTCTAGACTTCAACCTGATCGAGTGGATTCTATTCCATATCTCTCACATCGCTGGCAGCGTGATGTAGATGCTATAGCGATATATGTGAGCCCCCTTGTTTATGCATTATCAATGTAGTCCTGTAACTAATAAATTCGTGTAGTACGACACTTTGCACGGAAAGAAATTAGTTTTAACTAAGTCAATATTTTGTTACGTTAATGACGAAAAGGGTTGCACATAACCTACTGGTTATTTATCACAACCCTTTCGAGACATGAAAGTACCCAATTCTGTAGGTAAATGGTAACCCATTGAAAAAGGTTAACAGAAATCAGGGTAAAAACAACCCATTCGTGGGTAGCAAGTTACCTACACGATTGGTGCAAGAAGGAATAAACAAACAACACGGTTAATTTAAACAACATGATTGACCCACTGCTCGGTTATGCTAACCGTTTAATGTGCAGGTAAATTTAACCTTCTGAGAATTAGTTATTTTTTAACCTTAATGAGGGTTAGCTGAACCGAGTCTCGTGTATACGAGATGGCGGTCATTGAACACTGAGGGGCTTCCACACGGAAGCTTTGTACCAAGGCCAAAACGTTAACGTGAAACTTAGGAGGTAACCTAGCAACTCTAAATCTAGGAATGTAGTGTTATATAAATTATTATTAATATTCTGTTAATGACAAAGTGTAATATGAAACATTGAGATTCGTATAATGAATATCACAGTAGTGTAACTTGGGAAATACATGCATTATCGACCGTAAACTTCAGGTGAACGGTGGAGTAGTTGGTAGCACTTCGGACTGCTGTGGATGAGGTCCATGGTTCGATCCCAGCCTGGTGCACATTTTTTTTACAAAGATAACTATAATAAGCTATATGTAGTGTAAATAATAACAGTAACTTGCTTTCAAACGATTTTACCACTTTTTTTTATAAATTTTCTATGGGTAGGTTAAAGTAACTGAGTACAGCTGTTTATCATAACCCTTCAAAATAACCTACGTGGAGGGTTACACCAACCCACTGGATCTAACCTTTTTAGCTGGGTTGCTGTAACCTTGTACTTATTAGGCTCTATATTTACCAACTCACTCTGTTGCATTAACCCATTTTTGGGTTTCTAGTAACCTTTTATTTCTTTCCGTGTGGTTAACGGCTTTTTCTGCACTTCGCTGCGCACTCCTGGTACACATAACATGTTCGTACATTTAACAGTACCGAACAATATCCCCTTCCGTTTGTTTATTTCTAAATTGCGTGCTAGTACCGCATTTTTAGGAAAAATATGTAAATAATATTTTGCGTTAAATCCGCATTAAAATAAAATTTATTTTCTGGGAGTATATTTGAATCAGTACAGCAAACATTAGAAGTACATGAACTCATTGGCTTCACTTGAGACTCTCCTGGCACAAGAACCACACAAAAACTTTACAGAAAACGAACTTTATGTGAACCTACTGAAAATATGTGAGCTTTTTGTGTGCTCAATATGCCTTTTTATTAGCTTCTGGCCTACGGTGTACATTTTGTACACTTTAGGTTCATATTTGCTACACTTTACATTATTTGCACTTCGTTTTGAGATCACTTTTAGTATATGTTCCAATTTTAAATGAACATTTTGTGCATAAATTCTGTATCAATACACCAGAAGTACATATATTAATCACTAAAAATATGTCTTAGTTCACGAAATGTTCTTATATTATGCACTAAAAACGTGCTAGAAGTGAAACATATTTTGAACTTTTTTCAGCACATTTTGTGAACTTTATGTGTACTTTGATTTTAAGTGCACTACCAAACGCCATGCTAAATAATGTTTAGATTATGTACACTATTCAGAATGGTTAAACCGTTGGAATCCAAACTTGATATGCTCTTAAGATCACACAAGGTAGATTAATATGTTAGATATATTACAATACACAACTCATTATCATGTCAATGGTAAGAAGATACATTTCGTAAAAGTTATATATTTGCGCCCCATGTCAGAATGGTTAAACCAACTAAACATTTAAATTTGATACACTTATATGAGGTTTTGCCATTAAGGCTTCAATCGTCTGAATACATTTTTCCCATTTTCATTGTCAGGAGAATCAATTTTAAATACATACTCATGCATCACGTAAGAGTTACTAACTCGATTTCAACCAAACGTATGTTTATACAGTGGACTACACTGAGCGTTATAGTCATAATACATTTATATTTTATTCAACGTTTCCATGGTTATGTGATTTCTGACAGCTTCTACACGTTTAAGTCTTCGGTTATTAGTTAACTTCTTACTATTTTGGCTACGTGCTGGTAGACCTGGCTAGGCACGTTGGTTCAAACCCAACGGCCGGCTATCGTAACTGAGCTTTCCCTGTGTTTCCTTTAGTTTCACCAGGCATATGTAGGATAGTACATTAAATAAGTCTTGGACACTATCTTCCACAACCTCTCATCTACCCTATCCTCCCGTGAGGCGAAGATGCCTAAAGGCCATAAATGAACTCAATTCAATTTAAAACTTTTCACTAAATGTTAACTACACTCTGATCTAAATTTCGTAAACATCGCACAAGATGAATGCATCCTAGTATACTTTCGTTTGAAGATTCAACACTTGCGCACTGAAAAACCTCCTGGCACAAAAGGCACACCAAAAGTTCACAAAAAATTAACATTATGTAAACCCACCGAAAAAAAAATGTTTCTAGTGTGCCTAATGTGTCTTCTTATTAGCTTCTGGGCCTCGGTGCATATTTCGTACACAATAAGTTCATATTTCCTGTAGTTCACATTATCTACACTTCGCTCTAAAATTCACTTTAAGTGCATTTGCCCATTTTAAATGAACTTTTTGTGTATAAATTGTGTACCAGTATTCCAGAAGTGCATATATTATGCATCAAGCACTACTTGCTTCCTTGTTTTAGTGGTAAAAAATAACCGTTACCGGATGGATTGAATATATTTAAATGGCGACAGTTTAAACTCTAATACTATATTCTTATTTGCTTCCGTCTCAGGCAATGAAAACCGTCTTCAGCATACCATATACCATTGTCACCAGAGAAAGCTGACGCTTTCGGTTGATTGATGGAATTATGATTAAGATAATAAACAAGGTGGTGATCGTACAAGGACGAGATCTACAGTTTTGGTAACGTGGTGGACGGAACACTCCGTTCAATGGATGTCGGCCAGAATTAAGCCCATGACCACGCGCACAGAAAGCGAGCACTGTAAGCTCTCGAATACTCCGAGATTTTCAAATTCTTCCGGTCTGCGCCTGATATGCGTTTATTATTCAGTGAACCCCTTGTAATAAACGCTGGGGGCATTTTGGTGACCCATTTGCAATTCTTAGTCACCATAGTGACTTTATTTTTATGTGCTTCGACAAAATATTAACCGCATTGTTTATGTAGTGATTATTAATTGCAGAATGTATTGCTAAATATTAAAATTTTAAATGTTACAAGAGAATCACATAATAAAACAAGAACAAAAAAATCTATATCAGATTTCAAGTTTCTATAGTGTTCGGAAGAACACTAATAGGGATTACAACACTAATCAAGAAAAGTACTTATTATAATAAGATAAAATCACGCAAGTATTGAACCAACAATGGCTACTAACATTTGTGTGTCACTTCAAGGAACCCATGTAAGTTGCATGTCTAAATTATTTTGAAAATGCTTTTGTGTTTCTAATATTAAGAGTCTAATAGTACGAGGAATAATCAAGAAGTTTTGAGACTGAATTTATTACACAAACCGGAAGAAACATACACGTGTAACTATACTAATGATCCATCAAAATTCTCTTCCCGCAGCTGAATACATTTGCCCCATCTTTCAGTCCACTTTCATAATACTGTTTCGATTTTTTTTTGACAGTATGTTGACTATACCCGTCACAGCATTGCTAAGATCATATTCGGAAGCAAATCTCTGTTTAGAGAGCTCTTTTTTAACTTCAGAGAATAGATGGAAGTTTCAGGGGATGAAATGAGGCGAATAGGGAGGGTGGACTATGATCTCAATACGTACGTCATCGATAGCCTGTTGTATAACCTGAGCGTGGTGGGACACAGCGTTGTCCTGGTGCAAAATCCAACCCGTTATTGCATACTGCTGACGATTCTGAGCCAATGTTCTCTTCAGGGGATCCCTCAGGACTTACGAATATTATTCACGCGTGACAGGTTGCCACTGTGGAAAAACATGTTTGTGCATAATGCCTATCTTATCGAAAAACACTATATGTATCATCTTCCCAGCACTTTTTTTTTACATTTACGCTTTCTTTGGTCACGGATTCAAAAACTCTAAACAGGATAAGACATCGTTTACATACGTTGCCCTTATTATTTCATAAGTTTCTGTAGCGGTCTTCTGGAAGCGGATGGAGAATTTGATGGCTATCCGTTGCTCCCCATTAAATTCTATTCTGACTCTGTTCGGATACACAAATAAAGGATCAAATGGCGACTTGTAGAGGAATACAGAATTAGTCTACAAGTTTGCGCTTTCTCCGAAACAATATGCACGCGCCGTAAACGATGCATGGGGGATGTGGAGGTAGTGCTCCACATTTTCTTGACCTAAGGTACGAAGTGAGGTGGGCTGGTCAGTCCCACGCTCGACCTACTTTACCTTCCCAAGGCGCCCAGGAATACCAAGGACACTCTGGTACTCAATTTGATAGGAGGCTGAGTGCACCTCAGAGCGCCAGGCATGGGAACACTAAGAGAAAAGTCTCCAGTGTCCTGGATGGGATTTGAACCCGGACCGCCCGATTCGTAGTCAGACGCGCTACCGTCTGAGCCACGGAAAATAAAAACGATTATGCTACTCGAAACTAGCAATTAAAGATAATGAAAAATCTATCATGACTCATTACAGGCAGTATATGTTGCCCGCCTTAGTTGTTACTGTCATGACAATATATCTTCTCATCTCAAGGAAAATTTCATAGCAATGGGAGTTTGTTTCCAAAATCTAGCAAATCCACCTCAACAAATCGTTGAGGTAATGAAAAATAAACATGTAGTTTTCTTAAAATCAAAGTGACTTTGTTAATCCTTTCCTCACATATGCTGAGGAAATTAATCAAAATCACAAAAAATAAACAAAGTCACTTTAGTTTTTGGAACTCTACCGGCTTTTCTTTTACATTCTATCAATAATTTGTTGAAATTGATTTCCTACCCTTTCAAAACAAACTCCACATTTGTTGACATTCATTTTTAAATGTTTAAAAATATTCAAAGTATGTTCTGAAATAATCTTTAATAATACTACAACATTCAGTATTGATTAATGAGAGATTTTAAAAACAATAAGTGACCCTACAAATTGATATCGTGATACGAAAAGCACGGCTCAGAATCTCTCATCATGGGCGCCGTTTTCAATGTAACATTTATCATGATTGATTGTTTAACAATAATGCATCACACTCATGTTTCCACACGACGACATATCCATCAACTGAAACATGTTTAATGAATCGTTAACGGCCGCGTAGTCTATTCCCGCGTTTGTAATGCGTGCAGCGTTGAAGCTGAGAGAAGCATATTTATCTTTTGCTTCGTCACTCAATATAACAAGGAATCGAAAACAAATGTAATTGAAACACTGTTTAATTAAGCACTGAAGGTAAAAATAGAAACCACAAATAAAGATCTTGTTGATCCTCTCTGTAAATGAAGTTTTCTTAATGGAATAGATATGAACCCATGATGTTTTGAATTGTATTTAAATCCTTTTGGTATGGATAGGCTAAAAAGCGACCCATGGGATCGATCCATGGATCCTCAGAATAAAAAGCCAACGTGCAACATACGGATCAACGACCACTTGCCAGATATTTCCAGAAAAGTAGCAATGTATCATAATAGGTTCACCAATCTGCAAAGAAACTAACACAAACGACTACAACATATCTGGTGTAGTAAAACGTAATCCATTATGTTTGCATGACATTGAAGGCTTGACTTACCATAGTTAGAATGATCCAATTTAGGTCACATATGCGCCGTTTTGTTCGATAACGTGTTGCCATTTGGAAGGTAATATCATGATGCCTCTCTCATAGAAGCCCTTGTCCCTATTGGCAAAAAATTGAGACAGTCGATGTTCACAAGCCTCTCTTGACGCGAATTTTGCACCAGCAAACGTATTCGCCATGGACAGGAACAGATGGTAATCACTCGGTGCCAGGTCCGGACTATAAGGTGGATGCATAAGAACCTCCCAACTAAGCTCCCGGAACTTCTGGCGAGTCACTATCGATGTGTGTGGCCTGGCATTGTCTTGGTGGAACACAATGCCTCTCCTATTGGCCAAAGCTGGCCGCTTCTGGGCGATTGCTGCCTTCAGACGGTCCAATTGTTGACAGTATAGTTCCGAGTTAAGGGTTTGCCCGTAGTTGAGCAGCTCATAGTACATAATTCCCTGCCAATCCCACCAAACACACAGCAAAACCTTCCTGGCCGTCAATCCTGGCTTGGGCACCGTTTGGCCGGCGCACCACGCTTCGACCACGACCGTTTTCGCGTGACGTTGTCGTAAATGATCCACTTTTCATCACCAGTCACCAACCGCTTCAGAAATGGGTCGCTTTTGTTGCGATTCAGCAGCGATTCGCAGATGGAAATTCGGTCCATGAGGTTTTTTTGCGTTAACTCGTGTGGCACCCATACATCAAGCTTCTTTTTGTATCCAGCCTTATGCAAATGGTTCCACACGGTTTTTTGTGCAATGTTTAGCTCTTGGGCAATCGAAACAGTGCTTACATGACGGTCGGACGCGACAATGTCCATGATTTTATCAACATGTTCGACACGTGGCCTTCCAGTGCGTGGTACATCTTTGACGTCAAAATTACCGGAACGGAATCGACGAAACCAAAATTGCGCGTGATTGGCTGTTACAGTATCATGACCATAAACACTATTCACATTTGCAGCCGCCTGGCTTGCGTTTTCGCCTTTATCGAAGAAAAACTGTAAAATATAGCGTATTTTCTCTTTGCTAGTGTCCATTTTGACGCTCGCTCACACAACACTGAGTCAACTCATCGCAACTATCTGAACAGTGTTTGTAGTACGTAATGTCATCGTTTGAACGCCATCTCGTTGAACCCGATCGGACTTATACAACGCGAGATACAGATCACTGAAACCATCTATTGGCAAAATAATGGATTACTTTTTACTACACCAGATATTAAGAACTCTTACTTTCTATAATTGGTCCAGGGTTTGGTCTATGTAAAAGAATTGTATAGTTTAATGCAACCCTACACTAAACAATAAATAATAATAATAATAATAATAATATTGTTGCAGCTTATGGGCAACAGCAGCAGTTTTACTTATCGTACTTCCCCCATGAGGAACACAGAATTTATTTACTTTTATTTCTCTTTAGTGATCCAACGTAAAGGTATTATATTTAACATTGATACGAAAATTAATTTCCTAATTCCTTTCTTCATCTACACATATTTAATTATCTAATATAATGATAATTTTGTTTGAAACCCTTGAAGGGGGAACAGGGAGGAAAACGAACAGCGACTGGAGCGACTGGGTTATAGCAACTCGAAGTCAGAGAACGGCTGTAGCGAGCTTAGTTTCGTGTTGTTATTTAACGGTCAAACTGGCATCACTGTTGCCGTAAGAGCAACGGTATATTCTTAAGTCTGGACGGATAATACACATATTTAATCTTAACCACCCAGCACCTTTTCTTTTGCATTCTTAACTTGAGGTTGTTTAGGTCACAAAACTATTAGCATCTACTTTATACTTGTTGAATTTTAAAGACAATTTATTTTGTAATCTCTTTTATTGACACCTTTTAAAAATTAACATTTGTACTCTGAATCTTCTAGTGGTAGACTTATTCCCCAATAGAAATGAGATTAATGTTCTAAGTCATTCAGTACACGTTGCTCGAGACTGGAATTCATTACCAGAGAATATTAGAAACGTGAGTTCTTTGCAAATATAGAAATGAAAAAGAGGAAAAGTTGTTACAACATTATTTTACAAATCACGTCAAAATCTCCTTATTGTCAATTCTAATAACTACAAATCCAATATTACTTTCATTGCCAGCATCTTCTGAATCACAAGATGTTTTGGTTTCTTCATATGATGTCAGTGAAATTTCTTGTACTTGTTGGCCTATATATATATATATATCTTCCTTATCTTTTTTTATCCCTTCTTTCTATTGTCTTATCCTTACCGTACTTTGAATTACATCTTCCAGTCTACAAATTCTACGTAACTAAAGTCTTTGATACTTTTTGGTTTCCTCTGTATTATACACAATATTCCTTCTCTTCAGAAAATTAGTTCCTTGCTCAGTAGAACAAGGTCGGTTTAATGTTTATAAAACACGTTAAATGTCAGCCTTTGAAAGTATATTTTAATGAAGGATCAGGGGGTAAACGATGAAACTCCATCTCGACTCACTTGGCAACATAATGGAAAATAAACTTTCAAGTCTCATTGAAACATGTTGAATGGTTTAAACATTTTTTTAATGTGATCTATAATAATTGTTCTAGGTATATTGCACATTGCGTTACACATGGTGAGTCAATAGATGGGAACCATTAGTTCCAAACCGACCCAAGCTTAGTTTGATCGTTAATCCCCATTACCCTTTAAATAGTATACGTATCAATTTCGTATGACAATCCAAAACACAAATATTTCAAGATTCTTTGTCAGTATGAAAATAGCGTTCGTTAAGCTCTTCTGTGCAAAACTTAACAACAAGCTGATTTTGGAAAACCAGTGAAAATACGCACAGTTCTAATATTAATGACTAATTAATTTAAAATGTTATCCTGAATTAATTTTAATATTTGAGCGTTTTAAGCAATTCACTCTGTTTTAAGTATTTTATGTATCTACAAGTCATATAACTAAATTTGTTTATATACTGACATTACTGGTTAAAAAAATCGTTTCAACTGTTAGTGCATCTTGGCGAACGTAATTCTCACAAGAGATATGATAAGATCCATTTCATTATGGAACAACGAATTTATTACAAAATCTCCATTCAGAATGAACATGAAAAAATTCTCCACTCGTGTACACCAAATTTTGACAAAGCTCTTCTAGAAGAAAATGAAGAAATATAACGTCTTAAGGAAAACAAAATTGAAACATCTTTTTGAGTAAGCGTTGAATGAATACAGTTTCACTAACTGAGCAAGGCGAAAGTTGCAATATTCTTTATTTACGTATTCACTATATTTCTAAAAAAATAAACAAACTGTCGTGTCTCAGTTGGTAGAACGTTGGCTTTGAATTAGAAAATTTCTTAGATCGATCGTAGTGAGCGGTCGTCTTGATAGGAACTTTTCCTCATTTCACATCAGGCAAATGTTGGGATGGTACCTTGAAATGAGGTCCTTGCTGACTTCTTTTCCATATCCTCTCTCCTACCCTATTATCGTCCTGAACAGACACCTAAAGACAACAATCATAATTAAATTCAAATGTAATGTAATAATTGTTTATCAAATAGGAATCTATTAAAAGCAATTTGCAAAAATCTAACCAATGAATAATATTATAAATTACTTATTAGTGGAATAAGATCGGATGTAAAATTTTTACTTTCTGAGGAGAGCAATTCTGTGTCCAGAAAAAGAACTTCAGAGCACTTTTTATATTAATTCTGAAAGACAAGTTTCATGTACCTTTTCTAATAATATTGGATGTTCTCTGGAGTTTATTTCCCTCGGTGTTAGGGAGAAAAACGTATCTCCTAAAATGGTGAAAATATGACATCCAACCTTATTCCACTAAGGTTCAGATATAAAAAATAATTTAAAAGTACTAATGACGTTTCCGTTCTTGAAGCACAAACTAAAAATTGAATTGCACGGAAAGAAATTAGTTTTAACTAAGTCAAGATTTTGCTAGGTTAATGACCAAAAGGGTTGCACATAACCTACTGGTTATTTATCACAACCCTTTCGAGACATGAAAGTACCTAATTCTGTAGGTAAATGGTAACCCATTGAAAAGCGTTAACAGAAATCAGGGTAAAAACAACCCATTCGTGGGTAGCAAGTTACCTACACGATTGGTACAAGAAGGAATAAACAAACAACACGGTTAATTTAAACAACATGATTGACCCACTGCTCGGTTATGCTAACCGTTTAATGTGCAGGTAAATTTAACCTTCTGAGAATCAGTTAGTTTTTAACCTTAATGAGGGTTAGCTGAACCGAGTCTCGTGTATACGAGATGGCGGTCATTGAACACTGAGGGGCTTCCACATGGAAGCTTTGTACCAACGCCAAAACGCTAACGTGAAACTTACGAGGTAACCTAGCAACCCTAAATCTAGGAATGTAGTGTTATATAAATTATTATTAATATTCTGTTAATGACAAAGTGTAATATGAAACATTGAGATTCGTATAATGAATATCACAGTTGTGTAACTTGGGAAATACATGCATTATCGACCATGAACTTCAGCTGATCGGTGGAGTAGTTGGTAGCACTTCGGACTGCTACGGATAAGGTCCATGGTTCGATCCCAGCTTAACGCACATTTTGTTTTTACAAAGATAGCTATAATAAGCTATATGTAGTGTAAATAATAACAGTAACTTGCTTTCAGACGATTTTACCACTTTATTTTTAAATTTTCTTTGGGGTGGGTTAAAGTAACTGAGTACAGTTGTTTATCATAACCCTTCAAAATAACCTACGTGGAGGGTTACACCAACCCACTGGATCTAACCTTTTTAGCTGGGTTGCTGTAAACTTGTACTTATTAGGCTCTATATTTACCAACTCACTCTGTTGCATTAACCCATTTTTGGGTTGCTAGTAACCTTTTATTTCTTTCCGTGTGCAGATTGATGAATATATTGTTTGTTCTTTTAATAAACGATTACCTAAACTAAGCCCTATCCACTCTCACCACTACTTCTTCAGTCTTCGTCTAAAACCAGCCAAAGGGAACAAGTACCAGAACATCATTCAGTCTTCCACAGACTGATGAATCGAAAAATGACAGCATATTTTTTTTAAAAAATAAAGAAGAAAGAAGTGACAGGTTTCCCTGTTCTTCTTTAAGATCAATGTTTGATATTTATAACTCAGAAGTAAAAGGAGGAATGAGATAATTTCGTTTCCTCTTAATTTTGATTTATGACTTCTATGCTTGTTAGATTTCCTGAAAAATATAATACTAGCAACTCAATTTTTCTTGCACTGTTGACGTCATGGCTTAGCCATGACGTCATTATGAAAATTACTCCCTAAAAGCGATGATTACAGATATAATACCACGCAAATGGGTCCAGGAAGGTCATAGTGCTCGAATAGCCCGTTCCCTTTTATTCCACAGGATCTAAATTAAGCGTCTAGATTGTCATTTAGGAACGAACTCAATTTACAAAAATGTCCATATTTTGTACAAGAATATGCGTGATAAGGTTCAAATGTTTTCGGCCGAATATGTTAAAGCAAGAAATTGAATATTCATGTATTTATGACTTACAGCCACCTGTTGTTCACGTCCATATATTGAAGGGGAAGGTACGCAAGAAGGAGTCAAACAGGGTATATTTTGGAGGTATGATGCCGGCATTTGTCTGGTATAACTCAGGACAAAAACAGCACACCTTCAGCCAGGATAGTTGGCCACCGATAGCAAACCCAGGATTTCCCGAGTTCCTAGTCAATTGTTTACCAACTGAGCTACGGCCGCTCGATGAGTTACAGCAAGAATTAACAGATCTACTCCATCATCCAATATTTTGTTACACTGTAGCGAAAATGTTAGGGATTTGGCGTCAGTTATTCAGCTACAGCCGGAGAGGGGAAAGTGGTACTCTGAGGTAAAGCAGAGTATCGTCTTCATCGTTTGTAAATTTTTACCATGTATTTCAATTTTGAAAACAAAAGTTAGTCGTTAGGGTCTTGGATGCAGTTATATCGTGGCTGACTGGGCACGACGTTGTTGAATAGAAGCCTTAGCAGTGACTGAAATGTGCAAATGCTTTGAAACCGATCTTTTGCACTCACTTTGTTCATACCAAGGTGGTCGTTTAAAATTCAACGGCCGGAGGTGTTGGAAGTGATAGATCTTAAGTTTGCAGTCATCTGTGCTTTAGCTCCTTTTTCCTCCACCGCTGAAAATTTTCCATAGTCCAACAAAATATAGGTTAGGAGTTTATCAGTGTGCTACCTATAATCGAGCCGGAATGTTCTGCATCTTACTACACGTGGAGGTGTAATGTATAAAAATACTTACATAAAGCTTAAGGTTACACGCAGAATCTATAATGGTATTCAAAATGGTTTCTAGTGTTGTTGCACTTGCTGACGAATCTCTCAAGTGTATTCAGATCGTGAAAACGGGAATGCTTCAGCAACCATTCTGCTGTGAAATGTGCTCTGTGGCAGAGTACATTATGACTTTAAGCAATGACTGTCTCCCTCAGTATTTCCAGTATCCAGATGCTCATTTATACGTATCAGAAGATCCAACTCATCACAGTAGAACATTCCGCGCACCTCCATCATCGCCCTGTACTTCTGCACATACGAGGTCTGGCTAAAAAATAACGAAACTGGCAACCCTGTCGGAAATAAATGTATAGCAGTAAAGAGCGCATGCGTGGTGAGCAACCTTGAGGCTTCAGTAAAATGACAAACGTACATCGATGGAGCTGTTGCTCATAGTCTGTGCGCAGGAATTGAAGGAAGAGCTACATCACGTTGCGAGAAATAGTGTGCAAGTGAAACTCAAGCAGCAAATTAACTTGGTTCCTGGTGAAATTGAAGAAATAACCAACCAATTTTTGCGGTAGATATTTTTTAATTGCTAATTTTTTTCTGCAGCACGAGGTGTATACAAAACACTGTCTTAGAAATAGTGATTTAGCTTCCTACGGATAATAATGTGTAATAATTGTATTTTATAGTTCTTTTGAATTGCAATGCACTCCTTTTCTAACCGCAAAGTTAGGAAGTTCAACGTTGTTCAACATAGGAAGACAAACATTTAGATATTATGTTTTATCTTGTACAGCTCAACCATAGTTGATGAATACTGAGATGGTATCAGAAATTTAAACCAAAGTCGCTTTCAGGCGAATTCCTTTTCTTGGTGTTTTGTTTATAGCATAAGATCAATCCGAAAATATCTGTTTTGATTAAACCATATACTAGTACTCTTCAGGAGTAGAAATTAGATAAATAAAGTAGATAGCCTAACATAACAAACGACATTGAACATAAGAGATAAAAGCGTTACTAAACTTCAACTTGGTTAGAATTTAACACAAGTAAAACCGCGTACACTTGTGAGTAGCATTTCGTTTTCTCAGTCTATGGGAAAAGAAATTGAACGAAAACAGTTGGGTATTCGTCTCTCTGCAGAATATTAATGTGTCAGTCATTTGTTGCTTAGAAACAGATCAGAGTCCAGTCAAATGCCGTGCATTCGACATGGGTCGATACATGAAGTGTTTTCATTACGAAGGAAGGAAAATAAGCTTGTTGTGACCAATCAAAATATGATTAAATGTCAACTATTTCTGTTGACAGGCGAGTTTGATATTTCAGGACATAGCCGCTACCTTCAGGTTATCTCCGTGAAAGGCACGCTCAACAGCATGGCGAATACACGTTGGAATACCCACAAAGTAGTGTCAGGCTGAACACACACCCTTAAAGTACACCATTCTCCTATAAATAACATAGAGACACTTTTACCAACTCTAACACGGAAGTAACTATTACTTTAAAAACAAGAATGTAAAATGCGCAATGTAGCAGTGGTACATACGAAAGAACAAATCTATTAGCTGTCCATTAAGAAGAAACACATAATGAATAAAGGAATCTAACCGAACTAGGTTCTTTAATGTTGATCAGTAACGCTACTTTGGTAATTAGAAAGGTAGGCATGGCTTTGTAAGTACCGCATAGTATTTTGATACATACGAAGATGGAAAGAGGAAGAAATTTCTGGAACAAAATGTAGGATTCTGAAGTGAGGAAAACCTTCCTGTGTAAATAGTAAGGGGTCGCCAAATGTGGGGTCCATATCTGGAAGTGTGTATATGTGAATATGTGTGTAGGTATTTCTCAGTGTGTGGACTAAAGGAAGAGAGACGGAGTAAGTCAGTGAAAGAGTGAGAAAGAGAGAGGGGGGTGAAAAGACTTTGGAAGCACATTTCTAGTAAAGAAAACAGTAAAACGGAAGTTTGAGGCTTTCACCATCGCAAGAGAAGTTAACAAAAGTCTGAAGAGAAGTGTTGTGTGTGGGAGTTTTAAAGTACTGAAGAAAAAAAAAGAGAATGAAAGTATTTTCTGGGGAAACGCAGGTGTTTTCCACAAAGCCGCTTGAGGCTTTACAAAGGTGTAACTTGTGTGAGAATTAACTTGGTTTGTAAGCACTTTACTAGCAGCTGCAAAATGACAATGTGACACTAAAAGCTTCGGGTTTAAGACTTTCACTGATTCTATTCAATCTAAAGCCCATATTCACAGCTGGAAATGTGACTAAAATGATCCTTCAAGTATTTTAGACAACTTTCCGATACGTCTCTAATTTAATTTTATGGCTTATAACAGTTATCACTTGGAAATGAAATACCGTAGACCATTGTATTTGTTTATTAAATTACATTACATTAATAGGTTACGTAGGCCTCAAAAGTGTACGTGGTATAATTTATGGAATGAAACATTCCTTGGTAAGACTATTTGTCTGCTATTGGGTTGTAGTGATCAGGATATGCATACAGCCATGAAAATTGGGTAACGATCTTCGATATATCCTCTAAAGTTTAAGAGAAACATTATAATTGTACTAGTGGAAAGTGTTACTGCTGGTGGCAGAATTGTGTTGTTTGTTTTCTATCTTAACAACGGGTGTTTTGATGTCTGACAGTTAAATTTATTAAATCATTTATAATGAATGTCAAGTGTTTGGGGATATATTACTGTATCATTATATGGACTCTCTAAGTAAAATATGTATTTGGAAACCAACATTTAGTTTGATGTCAATTAAAGGAGACGTTAATACATGCATTATATGCTTATGCTTTTCGGGTAGTCGTGTTCTCATTATCGATTCAAAAATACGGTCTTAAACACATTGGGGGACACGTACTGTAAAAGACATTGAAGTTGACCTCAGGACCTCAGATTACACATAATATTGCTGGCATTCGTAGTAGCGGTAACCTTTAGCTACAATACCGGCACTTCAGCAAGAATTTGCAGTTATTAGCAGTAATCCTGGCAAAGGAACCAGTAAATGCTTTTCTATTACTGGAAGTTGTCGGATTTCAGTTGGTCTCCCACCAGGCGCCTTTCCAGGTTACGGATGATAGAATGCCGACCAGATGTAGTGAGTACCGTAAATATTCAGAGGTGGATCAAAACTAATACTGCTCCTTGCAGTTAGTAGAGAGATCTACAAAAGCCATGACAAGCCAACTGTGAAGAAAGATATCATGGCGAAGGAAAGCAGATTCACTATGATCACCATAAAGCTGAAGATGAATGTCAAGACTTAGAAATGGACACAGGTCATCTTGAATGTATGTCTTTACTACGAGGACGTAGAACTGACAACTATACACCGGTAAATCGCAAAAGAAACGGCAAAAATTCTTCTTCATGATTCTCATCGGGTAAAATATTCCGGATGTAAATTGGACCCTCCTTTGGTTCTTTTGGCGTACACTACATCAGAGGGCTCCAAGAACAACATTACGAAATAGATTAGAATTGAAACGTAGAACGTACACACTTTATACAAAACGAGCTATCTTCAGACGGTGGTACATGAGACTGAGAGCAATGGGAGGGATGTATTAGCGATACCAGACGTCCGGTTGAACGGTCAAGAAAGTATTTGACAAGGCAACTATAGTTTCTGCTACGGGGCAACTCAGTAACAGCATTTTGGAACAGGATTCCTAATCAACATACACGGCAGGGCATGCAGCTAAGTTTTGCGTCACAAAACGTCAGCACCGGAATAAGAGTTTATAATGAAATCGGCGATTTCGAGGCCCCGTAAGAAAATGTTGTTAAAGATAGGAATATGAGATAGGAATATATATCAATAGTAGGTTAAGATATATTACTAAATTTTGAAAAAGCTGCCATCTTTGATCCAAAATAACTTTTCCTAGAATAATGAGCCCAGTCTGGAGCTAGGAAAACGAAATTTGATATGACGGTACATCATTATTAATAAGCTACGGAAATATTACAAAATGTCTTCAAAGACGCTATCTTGAATCAAAAATGGCAGACCCCAAAAATTTATTTTTCACACAGTTTTAGCTAGGGGATACGAAATTTGGCATAAAGATATATTGTCAAGAGTAGTTTAGGAAATTTATTACAACATTTTTAAAAAATCGCCATCTTGGATTCAAAATAATCCCCCCAAAACTAATTTTCCAAACCACTAGAACTAGAGAAACAAAATTTTTTATAAATGTGTACAATCACGAGTAGCTTACAATAAATGGGGCAAACCTCCCTTATTGGGGCAGATCTGCACCCCGGGGCACAATTCCCTGGAGAATCTGGTTACAATAAAGGAGGCACAGCTCTACAAAACTCTCTAAGTTGGGGCAGCGCCCCCAGCTAAGAGAAACGTGCATATATTTTATACACGTACAAAAAGCTGTCAAATCCGAGCAAAAACACCAGAGACTGAAACAAGAAGTTCAGCCAAGTTCGTCAACCCTAAAGAGTGGTGAAATGGAGGATGGATGAGCCAAGCGACATCATGTAAGAGGAACACTGTAAGTTGCTGTGAGGTGGCAAGGTTGATGATCTTCATGCTATAAGGCTGATGGCGGCTCTAAAATTCACCACACCCACCATAACCAATCCTAAGGCTCGAACATCATGAACCTTGTCACCTCGCACCAACTTCCAGTGTTCCTCTTACATGCTGTCGCCAAGGAACTTGCTAATCATCCTCCATTTCACCACCATTTTCACAGAACTTGGCTGAACTCTTGGCACCTTTGGTGTCTTTGCTCGGATTAAGAACATTAAGGTTCCGAATGTAGAGTTCTTGAAAGAAAAACTATCCGATATTACGATTCATACTCGTTGGTAAAACTAGGTTTTAATCAATGTCCACACTCAAACCAAGGGCGTTAATACTAACGATACATTTTACGGTGAGCTAGATAGAAACGTCGAAGTCACTGCCTTTGACGATTTCGCCGTGCAGCTTATGTGGACTGCAAGAGTGCTGGTTACTGTGTCACGTGAGAAGGAAACTTCGTTCACAAATGTAAAATTTACGATGTGTAAAATTGAAGACAAATCTTTGAAATGATCTAAAAAAACAGTTTGTTAATAGCTTGTAACATATTGCTTCGGTAGTCTTGAAGGAAAGAAGCACTTTACTAGAATCATTAATAACTGCGGTATTCGATACCACTGCAGTTTGCTCAGTTAGCTCAGGACGAGTTTGCACATACTGTCGATGAACCAAGTTCATCTTTGGCTTCAGACATGATTCAGGACCACTTAATGGATATTGATTTTAATCTCGTGGGCAGGAAAGGGAAACTTAGGTATAAACCTAAACTTAAACGGTAATATTTTACTTGTTTTCGCAGAGACTTTTATGATTACCGTTTATTTTTTATGATTATGCTCCATTGCTGTTATGTTTTATAGTGTAGTTTTGTTTTATCTTGTGAAGTCCCATTTACAGGCTTCCATTAAGTTTTATAGTGTAGTTTTGTTTTATTTGTAAAGCCCCGTTTACAGGCTTGGTTTTTATTCTGATTGTGAAGACCTTTTACATCTTCATCTTTTATATTATTTTATTATTTTAATTAACAGCTATTTTTAGACGTGACAAAGATAAGGGGCTTCCCCGTATCGGGACGGGCGTAAGCCATAGTGCTGTTACCGCCCATAAAATTCATTTTATCATTTATCATTTATCATTTTACCACTGCAGTTTCTGGCAGAGGCTGTACGCACATCAGGAATAGTAGTGACTTCGAATAGGGGTGCATGTTGGGGTAAGTTATCCCTGCCTATGAAGCATGTGATCGGGGTAATATAGCCCATGCATATCTCATAGAAAATCATTATGGAAAGTTACTGTAACCATTGGATATATTGTTTGCGTCTTCCGTTTCATGGAATATGACAATTAGCAAATTTGGAACTTTATATGAGTTGACATGAAAGGAATATATCTGTAGTGTAGGTAAAGGGATAAAGAAACTCGGGCCACAATCGAAAATTGGAATTAGGAACAAATGCTGCTCGCATTTGTTTTAAAGAATTTCAGATTTCTGTGACAAGTGTGATGGCTGATACTATAAATCGATACACGGAGCAAATAGTGTCAATGCAAAAATTGTCAACTGTGGTTTCATGAGGACTGTTTAGAATATATGGTGTCAAGTGGTGAATGTAGTATTTGTATTAGAAACCAACAGGTTTCGACAATAATGGCATATTACAGATTTCGTTTTCTCGAGTCTCCACTTAGTTATTTGTTGACCATAGCAGGTATAATTTTGGCTGTGAAGGTTTACCTAGGCACTGTACCTATACGAATTGTTATCAGAATCGGGCTTTGCCACCTGGTGAGTGTTGATTGTAAGAGTAAATAACACGTACTTTCAACTTAAAGATTATACAAATACAGTTGGATATCTCCGGATTGCAACACCCACAAACAGATCGATCATTTATTAGTAGACAACATAATGGACTTTAGTGCTTACTGAGGAGTTGAAGGTGACACCGACCATCTACTAATGATGTGAAAAGTGAGAGAAGAGTTGTGAATTCCAAACAGGGAAAGGAAATGTACAAGACAACCTAAATTCGTAGTAATAGTATTATATAATCCGAACGTAATAGCAGATTACGAACTCTAAATGTCAAATATGTTCGAAATCTTAGCCAAATCGGGCATAAATAAGTTTTGTTAAGAAGTGACATCTTAAGGTGAATAAGATGAGAGAGGGAATTTGTGGCACAGTGAAGGGCGCAGTAAAGTAACGTGTAGGCGACGTGAAACGACTGACAACAATGACTTTGAAAATGACAATAATACTCTAAAAGGAATATTTCTTTATAGCTGGAGTGGATCTAATAATGTTAATTAAAAACGATATTAGTTTAAAACAGGAAAATCTAGATAATAATATAACAAAGTTGGTTTGAAATAAGAAAATAACAACAATGCGAGAAAATCAAATTACCTGCTAGATTCATACAATAGCGTTCTCTGAAACAACGGTTCTGAATTTAGTGATGGAAGTGACTCAGAGAAAGAATGGGGAAAGGTGTGAATTGGTACCAAGTTCAAGGAAGTAGTAAAGTGAGTTTTGAGATAACGAGCAGTTTTGCTGCCGGGTCAAATGAACTGACAAGTTTCCTTTTTTACGCTTATCTGAGCATCATGATACAAGTTTGTTTTTCAAACTTAAACTTGTTGATCTGAATCAGAAGCTTTTAGGAGAGCAATAGTGAATCAACTATAGACATTTTCTACTGTCAACTTTGTATTAACCTTTCAGATCTGAAAACAGGATGAAATACATGAGTATTTAAATTCTAATTAATATAACTAGTTATCAATTTAATAAGTATAATTCCCACCACTTAGAAATAATAACGTAAAATCAATAGACAAGTAGTGCGGCAAAAAAGTAGTAACGAAAAATCAATAGACAAGGAGTGGGGCAATATACACCCACCGATTTACGACATCCTTATATAGGTATTATTATAAAACTCCTCTTCTTTTGTTATAGTAATATTCTGTTCGTAAATTGAAGGACTGGGTGTAACAAGGGCATTCCCAAGAATGTGCCCTTTTTGAATAAAACACTTTTATATCTTCATTGTATTCATTGTTTAATCACAAAATCACAATATTTTATGTCTATATTTTGAAAACGCAAGTCATAAGAACCCGAAATATGAGGGACTCCGGGGACCACGGTGGCTCAGTTGGTAGAGCGCTCACCTCTGATGCTAGGGGTCGTCGGATCGATCCCTGCTCATGCCATGGGTTCGTCCCCACTTTCTTCATTCCACCAATTCATCCCATCATCATCCATACGGCCTGAGGCATAGTTGCCTAAAGGTCTTAAAATAAATTAAAAATTTAAAAAATGAGGGACTCCTGATAGGTGTAAGAATTATATGTTTTATGAACAGGATTGGTTTGGTTCGATTCTAAGACTACGACCTAACTTTATCGATAATTTGTTTGTAGTCGACTGTTGACATTGTCAATATGTATTATCATAATAAAGAATATAAATCGACTTCTTGGAAATAATATGAAGATAGGAGGAAATGGTTTATTTATAAAGCAATGTTCGATGGATAATAATATTTGATATGTGATTCATTCGGAACAAATTGAAGACACAAGCCTTTAATGTGTAAAAGCTAGATATGATTGTAGTTGGAAAGATGTAAATGAATACAAAAGGTGATATCTTTTTTTATTATTATTATTTAAGAGCTAATCCAATATAAAAGAATCAGAATTTGTGTTAATAATAATTTGAGATCTGCTTTGCAATATTTTGATGAACATTTGAAGCTTTCGAATATGAAATATGATTTTAGTTTAGTTACTGTAATCGGCCAGGTAACTAACTAATAAAGTTCCATACTTTTGTATTTGGTATTTTCTAACGTAAGTTCCGTACAAAATAATATATAAATATCAACTCCCAAGTGCTGATTGTGTATAGAACACGTTTGTCGGACTGTTTCCTTCTCTGTATTTACAAGATATCGTGGACTCTGGCTTCAGAAGCTTATGTTTCAGATTATTGTACATTGTTTTTAATCCAGTTTGTGTTTGTTGGTCTATGAGGTTTTTTTTTTTCTTGAGTTTCTGAAGACAATAAGGACATTGTTGAAGTACAAGCGATAGGTGTAAAGAAGCATTTGAATAAAAGTGTGCACAAGAATGGTAGCTAAGGTCAGCAGATGAAATAAGGTAAACAATTTATTTCAAGAAGTGGTGCAGTCATTCAAAGGAAGAAGTTCAAATCAGTAAATAATGAATTACTGTAAAACGATAAATTTAAAGTGGAGTTGAGAATGATCCTGAAAGAGGTGACAATTTGAATGTATTTCTTGCCTTTAGGCATGTATCGATGAGGTGGAATAAGATATGTGAATGGATGTGGGAATTAGTTACGGCTAGGTTCTAAGTTGAAGGGCCCGTTGCTGTATTTGCCTTGTGTGACTAAGGCAAAACCATGGAAAAGCTTAGTTAGTAGGTCAGCCACTGGTTACAAACCCAAGAAATCCCAAATGCAATGACAACGCTCTACGGTGAAAATAGTGGCCGTGTGGAGTTTTATCTTAAGATGATCTAGAGATTAGCGCGCTCGCTTTCTGTGCGTGTGGTAACGTTTTTAATTCCAGCTGAGGGGTTCATTGAATGGTGTGGTTTGGAGCAACTCTATCAAAAGGTGAAAATCCCGTTAGTAGATGCTTGGTACCTCGTTTAGGAAGTTAATAACAATTCATCCATTCATACATTTTATCATCATTCATCAGTCAGTCTGTATCTAGCATTTGTTCTACGAGAACTGCAAGTTTGAGTCTCTACAATGGACATTTAGCGAAGACAGTTTTTATAGTTGATTGCTACGATCAGTCCGCCGAAATGTAGTTCTCCAGTCAAGATCTCTTGCAAGGGAACTGAAAAACATCGAAGCCACGAATAGTTCAAAATCTCAAGTGCGTTGGAGAAGTTTAGTTCAATTCTACCGCCTATGACTAGATTTCGGCGAGTGTTATGGTTCATGCTTGAGTTTACAATGAAATTAATGTCACATATCGGGAGTCGAACGACGAACGTCAAAATTACAATATTCAAATAAACATTATCATTCTTGGTTGATTTATGTTCATTGTCAGAATGACAGATCGCATACAGTTCGAACCATATGTTTCTGTTCAAAATTGTTAACACTTTGTCCGTCTGTCATCCATATGACGTTTCAATTCCTATCGCTAAAGTTAAAGCAACAAATCGGTATATTTACAATATATCATAAGACGTAAGTATTCAAACGAGAGATGTAATCCTCAATTCAATTGGGCATGGTTTGAGAGTGAGCGAATTAAGACAGCAATATTCCGTTATAATAATTTAAAAAAACGTTCACGCTTATGCATCAGAATTTTCACCTGTAGTTTGTTTAAACATGTTAGGAGCATCATGTAGGAAGATTTCAAAGAAAGCCTAATGTTAACTTTAATATTATTTTCCCCACATTCCCTTTAAACATAGACGTATTCCATATTATGTATTAAACTCCGTCGAAACTATAGTAATTATACTTTGGAACTTCTAATAGTGTTCGTCAATTCCACAACAAAAGATGAAAGAATTTCAAAATATTTAGGACAAAGTTAATAATTATAAATTATTTGTGAGAAGGGAATGTAAGAACGAAATTATTTGTTGTGACATATACTTTTTATGTTGATGAAATAGCAAAAGCCACGTAATAAAATTTCTTTGAGAAACAAACTAAGCGAATACCTGTTCAATCAAAGCAAGCCTGTTCTTTTTACTAAACTTAAACGTGGAAGTAGTAGGGATGATGAAAAGGTATATAGAAATAGCGTTTGCTTTTTATTCTGTTGCCTTTATCCCACCGAACTGTGTTGACATAACACGGGTATGTTCAAAGGTAGTGAAGAAACCACATCATCAAAGTATAACTATTTTTAACAGTCCGTTGAGTGGACATATAACTAACGGTCTTGTTTTGAGTGTTTTGTTTCTTTCCCCTGAGATTTTAGGTCAGTGTCACAGTTTTTTGCCATGGAAATCGTTACCGATTTAATTGGAAATGACGTGTAGTTTAAAGAGTACGTGACATGAAAGAGATTTACGTGACTCTCCTTGACGTTACCGGTATTTACTCTTGTATCAAAGCCTGTCTCAAGTGTGAGGAATGTGTCCCACGACAACAACAAGAAAATTCATAAATTTCTTTCATTACCATGCTGAAAGTATTCAGAAAACATCTGGATAACATTAATCTGGTTGTCCACTCATTTCTGCATATTCTCTTCGTTTCAAGTAACTGGCGTGTCCCTCGAGTTTGTTTTGAAAAGTTAATTAGGTATCTTCATTGAAACAAGATACATTCTTTGAACTGTTTGCTGATTACCTCAAGGATTTCGACAAAAGAAAACAAAATAGTTTTCGCAAGAAGTGTTTCATTCTCACAGTAATACATGATTGATAAACCGTTTTCCATCTTTGGTTTTTCGTACGTAATATACAGAACTGTTTAAAGTAATTAGATTGTGAGAAAAATAAATATAATACCGTTTACTTAGGAAGTAACACCTTCCAATATCCATTCGTTCAGAAATCACAGATTCAATCTCCAGCATCTTGCAAGTAACTAGAAGATGTAGATCGGCATCATTTGTCAAAGATTAGGTGTCATTGGCCAGTTGTTCAAGAGAAATTGGCGGGTAAATTAGTAATAGCATTGTTTGTGGAAGCCACTCTTGAATATTTTTTGTTAGTTTACACTCAATGCTACGTACTAACGTGACAGAGAGTCAAGTGACACTGGTAGTTGCAAGTCGTGATACTCATAGTCACCAGAAATCCACACTCGTACAAGTGAAGAATTGGGTAGAATCCGTACAACGGAACACGAATACTCTGCGTAAAGTTATTCAGGTGGCAAATAGTCTAACAGAGTCTAGACAAATTTAATCATGTATCAGTTTCACCATCTGGCTGGTTATAGGTATAACGATGTGTGGATGTCAGTGATATCACCGTAGTGCACGGCATTCAGTGTAAAATAGCAATAGATATTCATAAGTGGCCATCCACAAACTACTTATAACTTTTCTCGCCAATATTTCCTCAACCACTGGTCTAAGGCACCTAATCTTTGCTGATTTTAATGCTGATTGTAAATACATATACGTCTTCTAGAGGCCTCTTGAAATAGCTTTACTTGCTAGTGAAGGTTTGAGGCGGAGTGCCTATATCTCAGGATAGATATTATATAAAATGATTATTCTGTTTTGCTTTACGTAGCAACGACAGTCATAATTAACTTAGTTAAATACACCATTTAGCAATTAATTACTTATGAAATCAAGCTGTTATCTCTACAAAGAAAGTCATTTGAGAAGCTGTTAAGTGGTCAATAGATGGCAGCACCTAAAACAATTTAGTTTATGCTGTCTTCTAGAAGTTTGTGTTTATGATGTTAATTTTATTTTTGTAATTTTATTAATTTAAATTTTATGTTATTGTTGTTGTTAGATTTTCTTATCATTCAATCACATACTTTGAAAGATATTAATGATTTCATGTAAATTGTCACAATAAAATTGAAGCTCAGTTATATATATATATATAAGAGGACCAGGTCCTGCGCAATTTGGAACATCGTGTATAATTACTAGCGCAGTTATTTTCTGGCAGTCCTGCTAGAGAGCATTTGGCAACCTATTCGTGCTTATAAACTCCTGACATCTGTTCTCATTCCCACAATATCGGAATATGGCGTTAAAGGGCCCAGTGGTGTTATATGGAACTATCTTATTAAAGTTACAATGTTGAAAAAATTAACTCAACGTTGTGACTGACAAGCATTGTAAAACTGTAATATGTCAAGAATACAATTTCTTCAGCTTGTCATACGAAGAGGTCTTTTTCACATTCAAGGATCATCAAAGTACTATCCGTTAGGAACAGTTTTAATAGAGAAGTGGAGGGTGTATCAAATTAGCTATCATGCCTGCAACTTACACAAGAACTGATTTATGTTCTAAAATCAACCACAATAGTAATTTGTCTTCCGTATAGGCAGAATATAGTGGTGATAATGGGTCACATTAATATAAAGAGAGACATTATTTTGTGGTATATTCATAATTACTCGGTTCTGGGTTCCTAGCAAGTCTTGATTACGATTACACGTTTGTTTTAAATCTCATCCTCAGAACCTTAGAAGCCCGGTTAAATCTACAAAGCTACTGCAAAAATTGCACTCAAAATAGACCACTAATTTGTGCAAGAAACTTTTCCCTTTTAGATGCTGTTGAAGTAATGATCTAAAAATAAATATAATTTTCAATTACTTGATTCAAGGCATTAAATTCAAATTTAGTATATCTAAATATATCACTAACTAATCCCTATACGGAAATTCAGATGTAAAGTAAACCTTTTAGTAATTTCGTTTTAAATAATTAGTACACCTTTAGTATTATACTTCAGGTTCTTTCTAGTAAGCCTTAATTTAAAACAATATTAGTTTGTTACATGCAATAAGTACAAGTAAATACAAAAATTGCAGTTACTTTTTTAGTGCCAATTCTGTGTTTCTCAAAGGACTAATAATATTCGTAACAGATACCAATCAAAACCCAACCTAATAAGGAAACTAATAATGACACAATAATATTACCCATTACATAAACCACATCAATGGTTCTGTAATTGCTTTGAAATTATCCTGTAAATTGTCTACGTTGTTTCGTATTGCTTTAGTAACACTGATTAGTTTCACACACAGATGAAGACGCCTTATTGTGATATTACCATTGCTGCCTACTTGAAGAAAATATTTTTCGGGCCCAAAGAAGACATAGATAGATAGATAGATAGATAGATAGATAGATAGATAGATAGATAGATAGATAGATAGATAGATAGATAGTGTCCGTAGTCCGTAGCCATTTTTTACTCTGTAGTTACTAGATTTTCCAGGTTGTTTCTGAATGTATTTATATTTCGATATTTCATTCATCTTCAAAAACTTAAATGTTGTCTACAGTTTATTATACTAAAATCAAAACTTATAAAATTATGACATCCCTTTTTATACGACAGCTGCTGGAGTTTTGTTTGGATTACAATTTTCGTATACAGAGCTATGGTGGCTCCAGAGAGGACTTTATTTATTATAGCATTATATAAACAATGTATCTCAGAAAAAAAAGCTTCCATTTGTTTCCAGACAAATCTAATTTATCTAGAAATATGTTTATTTATTTATTTCATTGACACAACAGGCCTTAATGCCTATTTATAGGGTGTACAATAATTGTTACATTGTTTCATTTAATGACACAAATAATAGAACATCTATACCCTTTTTCTTCTCCAAAAAGTTTCTTTCTCTCTCTCTCTTTTTTTTACAATATATTCTGTATCAATCTTTTGTACAGTTCTTCCGAATTTCCAAATAGGTCCAAATTTGTAAAATTCTTACCTATTGCATTATAAGTAGCACTAGTTCTCCATGTAGGCGACACATTTAATACGTTTGTACGAGCTTTTCTGCAGTATAATAGGCCACTATTTCCCTCGCGCGTTCTGAGGGATGGGACCTTAATAATTATTTTTGCAATTAATTCGGTACAGTCTATTTTATTGTGCAAAAGTGTGTACAAGAAAAGTAAGTCGTTTAATGTTCGTCTTTGATCAAGTTTCTGAAATTTAAAATTATCAATTAAATTGTTGTAAGATTCGTATTTCGGGTAGAAACCAGTCCGTTTGTATGTGAGAAAACGTAAAAATTTGCTTTGTACGTGTTCGATCTTCTGGCAACTAGCTTTCATAGAGGTATTCCATATAAGTGAGGCATATTCAAGTTTGGACCTAACATAGGAATAGTAAAGAGTTTTCAAAGTGCTATCATTTGCAAATTCTTTGTTTGTCCTAACAAGAAATCCTAGGTTTCTATATGCATCATTGGTTATATTTACCACATGTGGCGAAAAGGTTAGTTTACTATCGAATGTAACACCTAAATCTTTAATTGTATCCAATTTTTT
>JAGDQP010016807.1:2912-24979 GCA_022664845.1 Lepisma saccharinum
GTTTTCATACAGTTGGTTGGCAACCGTGTCTTGCTCCTTTGTTTTCAAACATTTGGTTGGCAACGCTGTTTCCTTCTTCTTTCCTCATCTTCTAGAGGAATGACCTTTCCAGGTGCCATCTTAGATTACATCATCAGTAATTTCTCAATCGCTTTCTGCTACAAACTGTGTCAGCTAACCTTGCCAACACTTTCCTCTGCTGTCACATGATGGGAATTTCCACACCACATCTTCGGTCAGCCACGTTTCCTATGACGTCATTTTTCTCACCAAAATTCACTCGTAGTGTTATACAAACACCTCCTACGTCACCTCAAGCCAAATACGTGGACCGCCATCTTAAATTTGCGTCACTCTTCGATTATGTCATCACTTTTTCCCACCCAAAATTCAATCGTAGTCTTGTACGAACGTCCAAACCACGTCAACTACCTGCCACGGGGCGGTCAACAACCTACCACGTCAATTGAACTACGTGGTGGACGCCCCTGGAAGGTAGGCAACCCTCAATTTTCTATCCAGTACGACCGTCTTCTACTAGAAAGCCCTATTAAGGCGTGGCCATTCTCGCGCAGGCGCATTACTGCTTAAACAGCAAATAAGGCTAAAAGCGGCTGATTTCCAATTGCCAATTTGGAGTATTGGTAGCATGTCGGAAAACTAATACGGAGAACTCGGGATCAAATAAGATACGGTTTTATTCCACACTCGATTAAATCGTGCTTTTTCAAGCTTTCTATACGTTGAGACGCTAGTTTATTTTTTTTTTTTCAGTAGATATTTGTACTGGTTTTAATCCCGTTGTTATACAACCACAGCACTTTGCTACTCATTAACTCCATTTCTATTTATATAAACTGGATTACTCGTTTCAAGTCCCTACAATCACAATCCTGCTTACTCTTCCAAAATTTACATGTTCTAGTTCTAATCTGACTCTTTGATGACAACACCGTCCATATCTTGGAAGAACATTATTAAACCGTATGAGTTTCTTTTTGAAGACCGACGACAACTTCTAGGCGGAGTGGCGATACACTTGGCCACTCAACCTTGCGATGAAATATTGACTAACGATATGTTCATCCTTGGTTTATTTTTTAGACCTCACAGTGTTGTGTGAATTCAGACAGCTATATGCGTTCATTCTCTTCATTGTTATTTCGTCATGTTCCTTTTCGCCATCCCCCGTAGTAGGGGTGTTCGGATGCCCAAAGTTAATTCCGGAATTTGGAATTACTTGGATTCCGGAAACGCAAATATTGATATTCCGATTTCCATTCCGGAATGTTTCGGAATTCCGAACACCCCTAGCCCGTAGTGCAGTGGTAACTCCGTGGACATAGGAACGGTACTGCGGAGGTAAGCAGGTTCGAGTCCCTGTTGTCGGTCATCCTGAATGAGGTTTTGGGAGATTCCTGGATCTCACAAGGCGAATAACGGGATGGTACCTAAGCTAAAACCTTGCGTGCTATCTTCCCTCTGTTCACGTGTCATCTATCTTGGCTTGTGTGAATTCAGACATATTCAGCTCAGATCTTCACACTTTTCTTTACCTTCACTTCCAATACTCATTTCAAATTGTCGCTAAAAACATTTATTTTGAGTATTTCTGTACTCTTTGCACTTTGGTGCGTGTGATATGTTCCTATTGAGTGTTGGACGAATTAGGTTAGTTTATATTTTTTGAATTATGTTTACATTATGGTTTAAAAGCTTTGTGAGTTGTTTAAAAGCATTATCTCTTGTTTTTCAAAGAGATATTTACGATTTAGTTCATTTTATAATTTATTGTTATTATTATGTTAATTGAAATAGTTCAGGAGTAGGTCAATAGATGTCACTACTATAACTCAGCGTTTACAAATGGCGGGCGTGTTAAAAAACACCACATGAGTTTGACATTTAAGATGTTAGTTAACAGAACATTTATATGATTGATTAAGTTGTATATTATTATTGTTTTGTATAATGAGATATGAGATTAGTTAAAAAGCAATAACGTTAAACCGACATAAACTATTGAATGTAAGTATGTAAAATGCCATGTCGGGTTTTCACATACAGAGGAATTCATATAGGAAAATGTGATGTTTAATAAACCTCTTGATTATTAACTGCTTTTTATTTAGCATTCAACTGCGTTTAAGGAGACGCTATTATGAGTGTTGGGGTCTGCTGAAAAGCACCACAGCACTTTATAATAGTTTGGCTCTACAGGATTAGGTGGTAGGCTGAGTCGTCCCACTGCGTGTAGCAGCTTTGGGGCACGTAAGCTTCCTGTATTATTTTGTTAGTGCAACGAATATCCAGCCAAGAATCCATTTTCGCCCTGAGACTAAAATTAGCCGGAAACAAAACAGAAGAGGCTCTCTGTTGAGAGGAAGGACACACAGCAGCAACATTATTAAAGTAGCGGACCATTTCGATATAGCGACGAGCTTTCAGTACAAAGAGGTTATTATTCAAGATATATATATATAATATTAGAGGTCCCGTTACACGTGGTCATCGGGTCCACTCTTTGAACCTAGTTTTTTTTATTTTGTTTTTGTTCCGGTGCATTCACGTACACTTAGTTTTTCTATCTTCTCGACTCATATTACATACGGAACAAAAAATGTAGTTTTCTGTTAACACAGTACAAAGAAGAGTGGGCGCTTTCGATATGTGGGCTTGGAAGATACTGAAGAAAGATGAACAGGGAGGAAACGTTACGTAATGAGAAATACAAGAGATTAAAAAGAAGGGAAAACGAAACTGGTTAGGGCATTTCTGACAGAAATTGTCGATTGAAGCAGTGATTCCACCAGATCCTTCCTGTAGGGGTGTCGTCCCAAAAAATCCTCGAGAGCACCATAACTTTAAAATTGTTACAAAAATTGATGAAAAATCTTGCAAAACTCCTCCACTTACATCCTTCAAATTATGACTTAATTCCTCCAAACTGAAAATCCTGGCGCATTCCCTGGATTGAAGAGTAAAATTGTGGATTGAAATTATGGTTGAAGGAACGAGAGGAAGAGGAAGAACGATACAAATAATATGCTAATGCAAAAAGTGAGTGTGTGGCAAACAAACCATTGTGATTCGTGAAGAATCTGCTTCTGTCTCAGAACATTATTAATGGACCTTGTCGCGTTCACTGCAATTCCAGCTAGAATCAAGCCCGTAACCAGAGGGGCGGGCAAAGGGATAAGCCCCCACTCCCACGATTGTGAGCCTCCTTTCAATAGCATATCGTAAGCCGGACCTCCAGTGCCAAAATGAAGAAATATTTTTGAGAGTGTAGAAGTAATAGCCACTTTATGCTATACGTACAGTTCCTCTATAACTTGCTATTTTTTTTTTCTGTCGGCGGAAGAACCACTTTTTACTGAAAGATTTGTGCTTGGATTGAGCCCTCCAAGAAGTTTGCGGCTGGTTGCGGCCCTGGGTAGCATTGTTACGAGTTTCAAAGCGCTAAGTTAGTGGCCGATTTGTGTAGCGATTAGCGTATCGGGCTGCTACATAGGCGGCCCGGTTCGATTCCCGCCATGTGCCATTTTTTCGTTGTTTTTTTTACTCTTCTAAAAATACTTTTTTCTTTGTACTCAGAGACAATTGATCCCCTTTCCATCCTTTTCTGTTTCTTTTTTTTTAGATTTTAAAAGTTTAGTTAGATTAGGATATGTTAGGTTAGAAAAGTCAGGTTAATTTATTTTTTCTGTAATCACTGAGGGCTGATTTCCATGAAAGCTTGCGATTTAGATGAGTAACCAATTAAAATACGTGTTACAGGTAGAATACGTTATAGGGGGCCTGAAAACACGTGTTTCAATTGACTATTTACCCAAATCGCAAACAGCACAAACTTTCATGAAAATCAACCCTTACTCCCAGTTGGGAATATTACTGCCCCGAGAAACGTAGTTTACTGATGGTGATGAATTGCGTTATAAGTGCTTTTTTTTTTTTGTTTTAAAACAATAACTATATGACGTATAGTATATTTAATGATTTTGAAACTGTCTCCACCCAGGAATTGTTAACGCTATGTTTGCTCACAAGACAATAGTGTAACCATAGCTTCTATACTCTTTGGTGTGTGGGTTGGCGCAACAAGTCCAAAACAGTAGAAACACATTTTTCTTAGTTCACTTCCTTCATGAAACAGAAAAGCGAAAGCATGCGAGTAGAATGGATAGCAAGGTGTTCTGTGACTTCTCTCTTGTAATGAACATAGTTATTTCTTTCTTTTCTTTCTCATTCTAACTTTCTCTTTTTTTTTTTCGTTTTGTCTACTCTGTTTAATCTTTCCCTCCCACTTCTTCTTACCTGATTTTAATTGCATTTATATATACAGGGTGGCCCGGAAATAATGGTGTACACTTCAAGAGGTAATTAATTGTTTACTTCAAAACAAGAAAAGAATGTTCTTTTGAAGAAATGTCCAAACATGCGTAATTTCGGAGTTACACTCTAAATTACAGCAGCATTGTCACAAATTACGTCATTTCTCGGCACACGATGACGTTAACGGTGTCGGCTTAGTAAACTACAATTGTAATAGTACCCAATACACATTTAAGCTCTGTTTAACATTGGAGAATGTATGTTAGAGGGGATTTCATTCCTTGAAAATAAATAATTGTAATTCCTGTCTATGCGGTACTCCGTGAATCAAAAAACCACTTTGAATTTCAAAATACAAGATGGCCGCAGTTAAAGTTTCTAATTTAAAAAAAAAATGGCGTCCAACGCTTGGTAATTAAGTCTATAACCCGCCTGTCATTCTTGTTTATAAGAGTTTCCCTATTCAAGGTTACTAATATTATTATTTTCGTTAAATTTCCTGTCTTTGGATTATGGGTGGCCACTTCCTAGAAAGTAATTCTCCGGTTTCCGGAAGTAACGTTTTCCGTTTGTTTCGAAGAATGTTCTGGTCTTTCATTTCCCGAAAATGTTGTGTTCCATTTTGCGGAATTTTATGTTCGGTTTTCCAGAAAATTTTCTTTTTCGGAAGAAATAAAAATTCCGTTCTGAATTTTCCGGTTTCCGTTTTTTTTTTTTTTTTTTTTTCAGAAAATGTGGCCCTTACTTTGGATCCCGAGCGATACTGAATTCAATGCTACGAAAGTCAAGATGGTGGCAGCCCAGAAGTTTTGAATCAGGCTGACTATTATTCTGAAGTCGAAAACTGCTAAGCCCAAAATTTAAGACAGTCACAGCGCAAAGCGTTCTTACTTAAAGGAAAACAAAAAAGAAGCAATTTTGATAATTCATGTTTGCAGTTCTGAAGAGTACTGGTGGCAGCTTAAAACGGCGTTAATAAGAATATTTATAACTAAGAACTAAAAAGTAAAATATAAGTATATGAAAAAACTTTTCACGTAGGTGAAGCAAACGTAAGATGGGGCGGGCATTTAAGGAAATGCCATTGGAAACAGGTCTTCGATATCCCATAAGAAAATTTAAAAAAAAGAAAAAATGATAAACGCTATAATGTTAATTTTCAGAGGAACTAAACGAAAATTACAAGTTAGAACTATTTTTTTTTTCATTTTTTGTATTGCAAATGAAAACATGAAAACTTACAAATCTCCCGTCTTGTTCTTTAAGTGAGTAACATGGGGATATGACGTGAGGAAAGATGGGGTTACGTAAATCACATGTTGCGTGTTATACCGACTTCGGTTTTGTGATGATGAAAACTAAAATTTACCTATAAAAACCAGATTAAATTGAATTGAACTGAATGTTAAGACCTTTAGGGCACTTTGGCTCAGGTCGAAAAACCGGATTAAAGCAACATCACATACAGAAGCAGTACGTTTTGTTAGAATATTCAAATACGAAATAAATTACCCTAGTTATAAGACGAATTTATTTTTTAAAAAGAATGACTTGACGATCTTCTCATTATTTTTCTTTGTAATACTCCAAATGAACACAGTTACCGTTCTAATCTCCTTCTGTCATTTACATAGAAGCCCCTTTGCAGTCACGAGTAACCCGAAACTGATAATTCATTTTTTTTTATTCTGTCTTACCCTCAGTGAAAAATCTTTTGTTCCAATGGATGAGTAAGTAATATGATCTCTCAGTAAGATTTCTCACTATGCTATCGAGAAACTCCAAGTTCAATGTTACTGCTTCTCCTGCTCCGCACCTTGAAGACATTCAATGGACCGTGTCGGGTCGTGAGCCTTCAGATCTACTTTAAAAGAACCAGGACACTCACTTGAGAACTTAACTACAATGACATCGATATGAAACGGACGTTCTACAAGTGTCACTCATTGTAATTTGAGAGGAAAATACATTGATTTATTTCTACCGTAGTTGTGGTTCAGTAATATTTGTTTTCTTTTATACAGGGTGTTTAAAAATGTAGTAGTCATCAGTTAAAAAGAAGAAGGTGACTTTATGATTGAATACTGCAGCATAGATATGATTTCTATGCTTGTCAATTGCGCAGTTTCAACCAGTTGCATTTCTTACGTAAGGAATCTTCATTATCGTTGTAAGTAATTCGCCTCTCACTTCATGACTATTGACTTACTTTTCAAATACCCTGTATGTGTGAGTGGTAATGCTCATTAAGGTGTCCCGGGTTCGATTCCCGGTGGGGACATTAGTGGTTCAGAGCCCACGTTAAACTGTATGTCGCGTTCTTAGAACGTCATCCTCGTCAGATGGAAAGTAATGGAAAAACCACCATTGGTTCACCTTGCCCAGGACCTGCCTCGGGCAGAACAAACATCCACCATAATCAAATACAAAGTAACTCCACATTTTTGTGAGTACTTTGTGCGTTCATAATGGTTTAGTTTAGTTATACTGAAAGCTATTTAAGTGTTAAGAATAAAAACTATTAAATCGTTGCTTTTGCGAAGGAATTGAATGGCTGTGATCAATTGTCAATATCTGAAAGTTACTGTTTATTTATTTCTATGTAGGGGTCTCTAACTTACGGCCCTGATTTTGATTGTCTCCTAAACAAATAAAAAATTAGGGGAGGAGGAGGCATAACGCCCCCGGGGGTAAAATGGCCAACCCTGGATATTACTGTGTTCCCCCGGCGCCAGGTGGCTCTTACTATTACACAAGGTGTCGTTTGTGAGGTACGAAGTGTCAAGAAACCAAGACGTCTGTAGATACTTAAGCATGAAAGAAAAGAAGAAGTTTTGTGGTTTGTTGATGTAAGGGACGTAGTGAATATTCTCTCATATGCTAAAAAGAGAAATGGCGTAACCTTAAAACAAACATACAGGACTTACTCGTGGAAGATGGCGACAAACAGAAAATCAGTTGCTAAAATTAATTTAAGGACTTTGGCAAAATGGCTCCTCAAAATTACACAGGGACCATATTACCCCTTGACTAATTACACTTAATAGCTTGATATTAGTGCATGGTATGGGTGTGTTCTAAAGACATTTTGTAGTAATTTCTGCCAATAATATAATTATGTAATATAATTACAAAGCGAGAGGCCAGAACCTCAGCTTTGAACAGTACAGTAAGTTCTGATGATAGATATTTTAAAATATTTCAATTTTTTACAATTTTAAAAACTTACATTTAAAAACTTTAAGATATTTTAAAATATTTAAAATTACATTTTTTTTAGTGAAACATAACTTTCGTTAACATAATCAGAGTGTTATCTTATGCTTACCAAAGATGGGACCATTTTACTCCGGGTACTGGGGTAAAACGGTCATTTGCAATACTTACGTTAATTTTCACGTCACACTTGTTTGGGAAAACATTAGCGCCTAACATCTATTTAGATTTGTAGCAGAAAGAATAAAGAATATTATACTTGAAAACCACCGACTTTTCTTGCATACCAACGTTGTTATTTTAGTTTAATCCTTAAGGTGTCCATTATTCCCCACCTTGGATACGCACGCGCTGTGAACGGTGCATGGGGGATGTGGAGGTAGCGCTCCACATTTTCTTGGCCTATGGTACGAAGTGAGGTGGTCAGTTCCACGCTCGACCGCCTTTATCTTCTCAAGGCACCCAAGAATACCAAGGACACTCTGGTACTCAAATATTGATATGAGGCTGAATGCACCTCAGAGCGCCAGGCATGGGAACACTGAGAGAAAAGTCTCCAGTGTCCTGGCCGGGAATTGAACCCAGGCCGGCAGCTTCGTAGTCAGACGCGTTACCGTCTGAGTCACGGCAACAAAGTGAAGATAATCATGAAATTCCTTGTTACTTATAAAACCTGCAAGAAAGAAGAAATTACTATGTTGTTATCGAGTTCGATCGTTTTTAATACGATCCTAGCCCTCTACCTGCTTATCCAATTCGACCCGCTAACAAAAAAAGGTTGGAGACCACTGCTCTATTTAACTTAGTTGGCTAACAAATTTGTTAATGCAACAAACGACATCTATTTTGTTCTAAAAAAACACAAATACACATTTAGGCTATAATAAATGCCCTGGTCCAATAGCACTCTATTCCTCGCATAATTTGATTACAGGGTGAACGTGAAGCATGCTGACTGCAGAGTAGAGTACGCTACCTGTTAATTATTTCATCTTCTTCATACCGGTACTCTGTTCACTTCATTTAGATTCGGAATTCTATCTTCTCGACCATGCTTTATTTCTTGTTTTAAAAACAGTACACAATGACACAATATACGTTATGTACTTCGTTCTTTTGAACTGATCTCCGCCCAGGACTTGTCAACGCTATTCTTGTTCACAATACAACAGTGAAATCAAAGCCTCGTGTACTCTTTCATTTGTGACGTAACATGTCAAAAGCAGTCAACTTAAAAAAAAAAAAGTTTCTAGTTCGCTTCCTTCATGGAACAGGAAAAGAAAACTGATGGTTAGAGGATGGTTTAACAGTGTCCTGTGCGAATCATAACTTTCTTGTGCTCAACCTCTCTCTCTCTCTTTGTTTTCCCTTCCTTCCTTCTTTCTTAATCAGTTCTCTGTTTCCTTTTACCTATTTTTTATCTTTACCTCCCTCGTCCCTTTCGTTTTATTAGCGTTAAAAAAAATTAAAAGTAGTCAACAAGTCATAGATAAAATAGTTAAATGTAGAGAATTCCCATTCAATTCTTCCTTCCGTGCCACCTGGTGTTAGTCCAGTCGAACTAGAAATGAAGTCATGATAGGAAGGTATGCCCGATATCTACGCTTTTAATCTATTGCAGGCCAATAAAGTGAAGTATCAGACTAGGACTGTCTAAAATATGGATATACCGACATCGGTGTTTTGGAATACCGAAAATTCGGTATCACCCATACCGAAATATCGATATACCGAAAATACCGAAATATTGATTTATCGAAATACCGAACAGTATCAATATACTTAACACTATCGGAATATTGAAATAATTCCTATGAAATTCTGAAAAAAAAAAATACTAATAGCTTATATAGAGGAAGTAGAATGGCAGAGCTGAAACCAGGTCAGTTTGTGTGGCCCGGCCTGACCCGGACATACGTGATCCGGTCTAAAACTTGACCCGATTTACCCGGTCCGAGAACTTAATGAGCTCCAGTTTCGTAATTTTCGTGCTCTGGGGAGGGGGGTAACACCTCCGGTCTCGGTCACCGCTCAAACACAAGGAAATTATCAAATGCCATACTTTGTCTTCCGGTTGACAAGACCTAAATCGGTTCACCGGGTCAGATCAAACGGATCCAGATATGGGATATCCGGAACCGCTAATATCCGTATCCGGATGTCCGGAGAGGAGTTTCGGATATCTGGGGCATGGACAACATCATAATCTTTCCTAATTCGTACGTATTTTGGGGGATTTTTTCGGCTACCAAACGATATCTTATTTTGGTTTCTTTGACTCTATTTTGGAGTATTGTGAGGGGAGAGAGGGGAAACAGAATCATAGAAAGAGAAAAGAAATTGCTGAGTTATACATGAATTGCAGGAGTAGTGCCATTGAAACCAGTCATATAATAGTCTGTTACTAATATATATCTTATAGTGACAAAAGAAAAACAAATAATCGACAGCACCTGCTTGTCTCTTCAAACCCCACCCTTCCCCTTCGCCAACCACGACTATCCTTTGCCCTGTGACTTGTATATCAGTCACTATGCAAGCAAAGAACAAAAATATGTCCTCCTCCCTTCCCTTTTAAGCATGCAGTGAGGTGAAAAAAAAATCGAAACTCCTTTTCCATATTAAGTAATTTGCTTTTGAGAAATAAAGCATGTATTTTAGAAAAAATAAAGGACGTTAAGAATGTTCCTATAAACTAACTTTGGACAAAAAACAATAACAATCAGCTACACTACTATCTCTATAAAATATATTTCTCGAGTTTCAGATACATTGAATTAAATTGGCTTTATTTGTGGTAAATTATGAAAGGCCCTGGCCAATACCTTCCCCATGCTCTGCTTACCTCATCCTAGCCCCCCTCTCTCTCTCTGTTTCTCTTTCTCTCCCCTCTCTCTTTCCGTCTCCCCCTCTCTCTCCGGAAGAGAAGGAAGAAGAAGGAAAAGGAGAGAGACAAAGAGCTTTATCACCGAGCCGCCGTAGCTCAGTAGCAGAGCGTTAGCGAAGGATTCGGAGGGTAGTGGGTTCGATCCCAGCGATCGACCATCCTGACAGGTTTCTCCAGGTTTTTTCCTCAGTCACACCAGGCAAATGTCGTGGTGGCATCTTCAGTATAGGCCCTGGCCGACACTTCCCGAATCATTTCGCCTCTCCTATCCCGGCCTGAGCCTTAGATGCCTAAAGGTCATACATAAAATTCAAAAATTCATTTCTCTCTCTCTCCTTTCTTTCTTTGGCTCAGGCCGTGATGAAGTAGGCAGAGGATGGGGAAGGTATTGGCTAGGGCCTTTCATAATTTACCATCCCGGCATCGCAGTTTCAGGTGTATCATAATAACGAAATCCGAATTCTGGGTCTTTGAATCTGCGACCGAAATCGGACGAATCCATTGGACCGGATATCCGGAACCCCGAAGAGTTTCGGATATCTGGCCATCCCTACTCAACAGTTTTCGAATTACATCAAAATGTTGCTGAAATGCATTTTGCTGCTGGCTTTTATCCCATCCTCAAAACTGCCGCTGCTTAATTTTTGTTGACTCCACGTGCTGTCGGAGAAGCTACGGCAACTGTGTTTTTATTATCAGGAAAGACCCAAACAGTACCCGAGTAGAGGGGTCCGCAGTGACTCAATGGCTATAGTTGGTGCTTGGGTTCGTAGGTTCAAATCCTCCTCGTGCTACGTGGGCTTTGTGGTGAACAAACACCACTATGCGGGTTCTTTGAGGTTTTCCAGTCGAATGCAGAAACAATCATCGCATATCGTCACCTTGAAGCCAGAAGGCACTATGCCCACTTTTGCTCCTTTTTTGAGAAAAAACAGTTCTAAAGTTTGAAGTTCCATTTCAGGTCTATATAAATTCATTTCATTTCTAACATTTCTAGCCACTTGGAGGTTGTTTTGTGAGATGTTATTTTGGGGATTGATGCCCTTCAGTGCAAGGTCTTCGACTGCAGTATTAACTCCATCTTGCCTGCCAAAAAGTAGACATAGTGCCAGCTGGCTCCAAGTGGACGAATTGATTAACATACCAGTTATTGGCAATGCTGAGCCCAATGTTTGGCCCCATTACCAAATATTTGTTCATGTCAAGCCACGTCCAATGTGAAAATACTGGCGATCGTATTTTTTGTCTTAAAGTTAGAATGGCTATGTTAGAAATCTAAAAATAATAAATAAATAAATCTAATTATTTCCCTATACCAAATAAATGGGCACTATGAGAAAAACTGTATACCAGTTATTGGCACCCCGCTAGTAGCAATAATTAATTTGCATAATAATGCATGCTAAGGGGTCTCTAAATATTCTAGTTGTTGACGAAAGAAAACTTTACAGTAATAAATAATTAGAGAAAAATGAAACTATATTCCTTAGTTTACTTGTTTAGATTTTAATAGGTTAAATTTGTAACTTAATGAAGCCTTCGTGAAATTACCGTCTTAACCACGACCAATAACCAAGATGATGTGTTTCGTGTGGAGAAGTCATTAAAGAAACAACAAGCGATATGTCGCAAACAATTGCTTTGTAAACAGAATGATTACACACCAGGAACTTTTGTCTTGTCTATAATCTTTTAAACCGTCTGTTAAATTTAATAGGTTTTTTCAGTCGTATTATATTTTAAAGTCATAAAATTCCGAACTTTGCTAATACTCATGACTACGTCGTTATAAATTACTCGAGGAAAATATTTGTCTAGATTTTGCTTTGTCCCACATTTGCACAGATTTCTTTAATTCCGTTATTTCCCAGAGCTGATTCTTTCATTCCAATGATAAACAATCTATTTTATTCAATTGTCTGCTTCATCTGTTCTACAAATAATCCGAACAAAGCTTTCAGAACTAAACAATTGTAAGAAAGAGTAACAAAAAATCAATTGATAAAACTTGTGTTCTTGACATTCCTATAACTAAAATAGTCCCCTTTCAAATATCTTCCAATTAGGTTGCTATTGTTCGAAAACTTTCTTGTGACAAGTTAATGAAATGAAAAGATGTTCAATTGTTAAACACTGAAGCTATCAGTGACGAAGAGAAAGGCAAAGAAATTAAAAATTGTTTTGATCTTCTTCTTCTTGGCTCCATGTGATTAGCTGGACATCCTGCTTCAACAACTCTTTTTGGATTCATTTTGATCGCTTCCTTATCCATTCGTCGATCAACAATTTTATACTTCTACGTTATCACGTGAACAGGAATTAAAATCAATCCTATTGTATACACAGAAACAGTTTTACAATCTAAAAGTCTCTCTTGCACTTATTTGACTCCATTCCTTTTTAGCAAGCCGCCAAAAATGTTTACTCTTCTTTCTTTCCCATTGACCTCTATCGAAAAGCAATACTGGACTGATTGATGCCATGAAAATTTAATGAATATATAAAGTCAGGGTGTGGAAGGGACAGTTATATCGATCGTCCACTTCCACTCTAATCCAATATGGACTAACTTTTCAGGGCTGCTTTCCTTGGAAGCTTGCGTTACTTGCTTTGCTTGCGATTTGGATGATAGTCAATTGAAATACGTGTTGCACGTGGAACACGTAATAAAACACGCGTTTGAATTGGCTATTCACCCAAATCGCAAGCAAGCAAGCTTTCATGCAAATCAGCCCTCAGTTGTAACCGTTTCTTACGCTTGTTATCGCTGTGCGCCCCGTTTTTATTTATCTTAATTTTTTTAACGTGAATATGCTATATGCGCAGTCCAGTACGTGTATAACTCAAGAATTAAGACATCAATAAAAACCGACCGCACAGCGATAACAAGCGTAAGAAAAGGAGTTAGGGCTGATTTTCATGAAAGCTTGCTTTACTTGCGATTTGAATGTATAGCCAATTGAAATACGTGTTACATGTAGAACACGTAGTAGGGGGTCTTAAAAAACATGTGTTTCAATTGGATCGCAAGCAACGCAAGCTTTCATGAAAATCAGCCCTTAGGACTGAAATTTTGATACATACTGATTTGGACTGAAAGCGAACGATCGAGATTAATTGCTTTGATGTCTATTTTTCGACACTAGACGACCACTCCAGTATCGTAACTTGTTTTTTTTTTTCAGGTTGTATTAACAAGAAATTTAATAATTACCTGCATTCTGGAAAATATTTAAAAATAATCATGGATTTAAATACTGGAGATGGATCGACTGGCCCAATACAATTAAGCAAGGTCAACTTGATGCCAGTTTTCGATTAATCTTGTCTGGTGAATGGGGATTTATTTGCGTCTTTTTTGGTTGGCCTATGCCTGGGTGTGTGTAAGCAAAGAATGGATGAAGATCTAGCTAAGGAAGATTGGATTATTTTAAATAAGGCATTGTGCGGAACGTGATGTTCAGTTGTCTTTTTAATCAATTTCACCTTCCAATTGATCATGGCTTGCGCTGGTTACAATTTCGAGTCACTAGAAGTAGATCCGTCTCCCGTATCGAGATCCATGAAAAATAATGACCAAATTAACTGTGTTTCAAATTATTTTCTTTTAAATCCAATGTAGAATATAGTATCTGTAATCATGGATTTGTTTCGGGATAAGCAATGACTTCTGTCTAAAAGCGATAATGGACTGACTACCGCCATTGAAAATGTCATGAATATATGAAGCGGAAGGGACACTCCACTCTCGTTTATCCACTTCTAGTCTAAGCCAATATGGACCAAATTTTCAGTTCTAACTCACTGTCAATTTTTTACGCTTGATATCGCTGTGCTGCCCGTTTTTTATTTATGTTTAAATTCTTACAAAAAACGTAAATATTATTTGCAGTATTTTCTATTACATGAAGAGTACAGTATCTTATATATGAATAAGTCAGGAATTATGACTTAAATAAAAAGCAGACCGCACGGCGATAAGAAGTGTATAAAACTGAGTTAGAACCAAAAATTTGGCCCATATTGGATTAAACTGGAAGTGGACAAATGAGTTTAAATATTTCCTTAGACGTCTACATGGGGGGCATTGCTCCCCACTCATTTCAGAATGACTGAATATTTCATTACAAACGATAGCTTTTAAAGTGATTACTCCCCCAGGGACGACTCTCTCCTAAATCCGCCCATGGGCGCCTTTCTTTCCACACTAAGCAGTCACTTTAGTATCATTACGTAGAGCTATTATATTTACGTAATTGAAAATTTGGTTGAAAGAAAGAGGAAGGAGACGAAGCCAACTCCTTTACACTATTAAGGAAGATAAATCTATGTTATGATAAAAAGGAAAGCACAAGGTCAGGGTGAATGGAAGGTTCTGACTGAAAAATAACTGACTGAAAAATAATTACTTTTATTTTAAATTACAAGTGAATATGCATTTGGAAGATTAGATAAACTATGTAAAAGCACAAAACTAAAGGAGAGCATGCACTGGAACATCATTAGCTATTTAAAGGCACACCTGATTCAAATTTCACTCTGCTTTAACGTTTTCACAAAAAAAGTTTTGTCAACAAAAGTACATGTTCACAATTTTCTTGCATAATCCAACACAACAAGAACAATTTCTGATTTCTGACAACAAGAACAGAAGGCTCTAATTTTTGATCGAACGCTATAATCTTCATTCATCCGAATAATCTTCACATCGTGAGCACGGGCACTTGCGGGCAAATCTGATGAATAGTTTCAGGATTTCTTCAGCGTTTCGTGTTTGAGTTTGCAAGGTATCAAAGAGAAGCTGGTTTTGCATCAGCAGACGATCTATAATCTTGTTGCTCTCAGCTCTTTTCCACATCTTCCAGCCACTTTTGAGAAAAAACCAAATCATATAGGTTCCTGTCTGAATTGCAATGATCGGTAAAATCAGATCTTTGTAAGACTGAGTACTTTCTTTTGGAGTATTTCCGTGGTCGTAAAAGTTAACTACTGACCTTGCCAAGTTCATAAAGGCTCTAATATTCTCCACACTGAACACGGCCCCCATATTTATAGATTTTGTTAACCGAAATAATTTGTTTTCTTGGCAATTAAATAACAATGCATACGCATTGTCAGACACTCATTAAACAATCGTCAGTTACTTTATTGAATTAATTTTATATCCTAATATATATATTTATTAACATATATGATTTCTGGGTCCTATTTAGAATTGTAACGTCACTTAATATGAAAGTCAAGACTTGTTAACAAACATGAACGTAACTGACTGTTACGATAGTTTTGATAGTAACTGACGCAGTTACGCTCCGGCTCCGGCTCTCTAACATCTTGTCGAGCTTGAAATAAATCTTCAATTAAAAAAAAGTCATCATAGGTGCAAATCCAATGAAAATAACTACCAGAAAACAAAATATCTGAACTACCAAAAAACCGGTCAAAAATTGATAAAAACCGCGCAAAACTGCACGTACACCCTCCCAATTTTGACTTTACCCCCCCCCCCCACAAAACTCACCCATAATACTCCGGCAGCCACGCCCAATTGACCTTCACATTTTTGTCCACTCGGAAAATTGTGAGTTCGTCACGGGCACAGAAACCAGCCACTCCCATGAACCCTTTCGAAAACTGTTCACGGTTTCGCTGGATGAACTTCTTTTGCCCTTTTGGTCCGCAGAAAAATACGCGAAAATCGAGTCCACCCACTGCCACTTATCCCCTACACGGTAGCATTCATGCAACTTTCTGGCGTTGGTGACCCTTTCCTTGATGGCATTCCTTCAAGGTGTATTCACGTGCTTCGTGTCGGAGTTCCAATAACAAACTGTCGTGAATTCTGCGCCATACTGTGGACTGGGACGTACCTGCGCTCTGTTTGTGGATTTTCTTTTATCATACCTGCCCTTACAAGTTGCACTACCTCAGCGGTCCGGGCTGGATGTATCCGCTGTCTCCCATTCGAACAAAGCGCTTCCGGAAGGAACCCATTCTTGTGCTGCTGAATAATGCGCCACACACGCGACCTGCTGATGTCCACTCCTTTGCTTTTACACCGCTGCACTATTCTCGAGACTGTACCTTTTTCAGAAAGTGCAATTTCCCCTGCCATAGATCAGGAACTTTCGATACCATTACGAAAACGTCACACACTACCCACAGCAACTCCACATTGCTACTGCCGCATCATGCCTACAACGGTACTTCTGGGACAGAATAGGAGCACCGGCAAATCGTTCCATCTTAACGGTGTAGATCACCCCGGCACGTTTGATAGTTGAAAGAGTTGTGTTTCATGTATACTCTCACTAGGTGGCAGCATTGTCGTATCGGTAGGTTGGGAGTAATCCGCTGTGTTTTAGACACTGCTTCCATTTCGCCTCACAACGTACTGTGTATATGCATACAATGGAGGTTACACGAGAAGAACAGTATGGAGCAATACTTTGAAAAAGATCATGTGAACATTGGGTTTGAGTAATAAACACATGTGTAAAAAAATCAGTCTCAGTTTTTGTTGATCAGCCCTCGTATATAGCATTGGATATATGGCCATAAGGGAGATCAACATAGGGGTTATGACGTCACTCACAATATTAAAGATGTGTACAAGATAGAGGGGCTATGACGTCACTGGCTATATATTAAATGGACAATGTACAGCATAGGGGGGCTATGACGTCACTGAGTACACTTTGTTTACCATAGCAACCCCCCTAGCAACGGCCAAACTATACATCGTCAAGACATAAGACTTGGTGCAATCTAATGTACACTCGAAAACAAAAGTTATGACACTTTGTTTACCCTAGGAACCACCTTACCAACGGGGGGAACTAAACATCGTAGAGACTTGGGACTTGGTGGAATCGATTGTACACTAGAAAAAAAAAGTTGTGACACTTTGTTTACCCTAGCAACGGCTATACTATATATGGTGGAGACCTGGGAGTTCCGGCAATCGACTCTGAAGTATGTTAGACAATTAGGGACGTTTTGTTTACCCTAGCAACGGCCAAACTATACATCGTAGAGACATGGGAGTTGAGGGAATCGACTCTTGAGTATCATAGGAATTTTTACATGAAAAAAGGGGGGGCTTGCCCCCCCCCCCCCCCCGAGTCTATTATTACTTTTCGTAAAATACACATATTGGAGGATGTACGAGTTGCGAAGCCCGCAGGGCTGAGAGTTAGGGAACTTTTGCGTGAGTGAAGCGCCGAAGACGCAGTGGTGTCGAAGACTTGACGTTAACCAGCGACGTGAACTAGGGCACCGGCCACACCCACTTCGCGAAAATTACCGAAGTTTGCCGAGTGAGTAGTCGTCTGCACGCCGAAGGATGACCACCGAACAAATTAATGCGGCAAATGTTTACGGAAAAACAACAACATTTTTAAAGTTTATATTTGTTTGAAATGAAAAACACTTACCTTATTTAAACGAAGAATCCATGTGTTGAGGTGATAACGTAGGCTGCGTTGAATCCCAGATGAGATACAGATAAGTGGGAGGAAGTGAGTTAAAAAAGTAGTGAAGTTCGATCATGCGAAATACTCCAAATATACACATCACATTTCAACTGAATTTTTTTTCTCTTTCTCTCTCTTTTTTTTAACGAGTTTCCAGATCAATATAATTATACATAACATAATATATTTTAAATAAAAGTTTTAAAACGCAAGTTCCAAAAGAAACACTCCATAAAATATATATGTATCACCTTTCGGCTTCAGTTTTAAAACGCAAGTTTCAAGCAAAACACACACACGCACCAAAATAGCACTACATTGCAGATATAATTCATGCACGGGAGTTTGAAGCCCAGTACCTCGGAGTCATCACAGTCCGTGGATACAGTTTGGGTTGTTATTTTACGGTAAGTCATCCTTAGAGGGTATACATGCCTGCTTTTCATCCAATTTGTGAGGCATCTTTTTATTTTAAAAACTCTTTACCACTGCTGGGGTTCTTAAGTTTGCGGAATTACTTTTTTGTATGTTTAACACGTTGGTACTGGGTTCAGGACCCAACTGTGTCGTGTTCACAGGTTGGTTTGGTTAAGGGTGGTTTTTATGTTAGTTAAGACTGCTCGGTTGTTGTGCTTGAGAATTATTGTGTTATTAGTAGGTCTATGTATTTTAATCAGTACTGTGTTGTTTTTGTGTTTAAATATGCAGTTTGCACCTTGTTTGATCCGTTCAATTGCTATTAATGTTCTGGGTGGGTGAGTGAGTTTCTAAGGATGGAGCCTACAGTTTTTTGGTAAGGCATATTCTAAACCAGTCTTTCAGTGGGTCTGGTGGGAATCGAACCCGTAACCTCCTGTATAAAGCGTGAGCGTGCTAACCTCTTGGCTATTCCGAGGTCTCACATTGTTTCTAGTCGGGTATGTAAAACGTGTTCGGGAAGTTTTTGGTTTGTTCCAGTTTGGGTCTATATCCAGCCTCCTTTTCAGGAACCAGACCGGGCTGGAATTGAACCTGTGGCCATGTATATAAGAGGAGAGTGCACTAACCACTATGCCCGCCCAAGGCCTTCTTTAGGATGATTTCCTCTTACTCGTTCAATTAAGGTGTTTGTGTTTTTCATTATATCTATATAACAAGTGAGTACACACGCCAGAAACAAATTATCTCATGTGCATGTAAGAGTGCATACCTGTGTGTGCATAAATGTTATATGATAACAATTGTTGTTTGTTTTCTTTACTTTCCTTGTTTCTTTTTTTAAAAAAATATGTGAAATTGGTGGTCGGTTCTTTCTAATTTTCTTTTCAAAGATAGTTTTCTTATTAGCAAAAACCTTTGCTGTATGAGTGGTATATTTCATTTCTGGCCGTGGTCTAGTGGCCTACATATCAGAGGTAGTATATAGTGCTGGCCGTTCACTGGCAGGTTTGTGCCTGGAATGCCTATTGATTTTCGTCCTAGAAAACCTTGTGAGTTGGTTAGCTCAATTGTTGTTTCCATTAATGTTGGTTTTGGAAAGGCTTCTGGTTTGGTACCTTTGTACAAAATCCCCTCAGCGGTGACACTTGTAATAATGTCTCTTAGTATTATCAGCAGCATAATATGAACCCCGTTTTATTACGTAAATTGTGAGCGTCTCCTTTTCAATTTCTTGCTTCCACTCCATGAACCATTGAAATGATGGAAACTGCTTTTCTTCTGATTCTACTGTAAGAGCATGTTGTAACGCAAAATGTTCGTGATTCTTCCCCCCCCCCCCCCCGGCCGTTACAAAAGTGCATAAAACACATTTAAGGTGACTTTTCTTAATTGGTTGTTCTGCATGAAACTTTTGTTCGTGATATTTGAAATTTTCAAGATGATTGAATTGTTTATCACAATTTGGGCATTGATAAGCAAATGATTTCTGGGTCTTTAAACGAGGCGCGATTTCGTTTAATCTATTCGGATGTGCTTTCGAAACATGACGCCTAAGTGATTTGTTATGGTCATAGTTCTTACCACACTCTGAACATTCATGCTGTTTAATTTCGTTCATTTTGATCGACTTTACTCACACATCAACGCACTATAAATACGAACACAAAAAAATAGTTCTACTAAATACAGACAGAAAATAAAGCTCCACTAACTCCACTAAAAACTACAACGAACTAAGCAATGAACGACTGTTCTCCCGCTAGAATATAGGAAAACAAGCCCTCAGCCCGCCAAGCAGTTAACCAGAAAAATAAACCCAGACAACAGTTTCTTCATGCCTAAGAGATTAAAAAAATGTCGGTGGTATTCAGTCTTGGATCATTTCAAATGTATTATCAAAATACTGTATAATTAAATATCATAGGGTATAGGATTCTGTTTCATTTAAATAACATTTTTAAAAAAATGCCGCTCCTCCGACGCAAGGAGAATGTGTCCTCTGCCCCCTCCCTCTCCTTCGCTTCGACGATTACTCACTCGGCAAGCTTCGGTACTTTTCGCGAAGTAGACGTGGTCGGTGCCCTAGTTCACGTCGCTGGTTAACGTCAAGTAGTGAAAACACAAGGAAAACACACGAATTGCCAGGGAATTTCTCCTCTACAAATTTCCTGTTCGTAGCACTAGTAGTTGTCGACTTGCTGAAGCCTAAAAGAGATTTCAACTAACGAAAGAAATTCTAAGTGTTGTCCAAATTACAGTCGCAAATAGTTTCTCTCAAAACAATTATCGGAGCTACGGAACAATGGTAATAAGAAAAGAATAAAAAAAATAACGCATTATAATGTCTATGAAAGAAAGATAACAAACAGCTCACAGAAGTACCATCATACGATGACTATCAGTGTTCTTTTTTTTACAACCGTTATGCACTAATTTCGGTCTCTTTAATAACCTAAAGATCCGGAAAAGTGATAAGTTCTGTATCAAACGAAGCATGCTGTGTTCTCATTACAGAAAGTCTTGTTTTCGTATTTGAAATCTGTGTAAGAGGATAAGTATCATTTTTAAAGATCTCAAAGAAGAAGAAGAAGAAGAAGAAAGCACGCTCTTAGGTTAATGAAAGCAGAGGCGGCGTTAGGTGAGCGCGAGGCCTAGGGCAATAATGACCCCGCGGGGCCAAAGTACAAGTAAAAATCGCTGAGCGCCGAAATGTTACATCTAAAGCCGATAAAGCAGTAAGCAACTTCCCCCTAAATGCTTCCTCTCACTTCTTCCTTTCATTCCTAACCCTAAATTTATTACTAAATATTCTCTTTTTTAATGAACAACGGTTTCTTATGGAAAAAAAAAATCCAACATAATTTATTTAAAGAAAGTACAATATATTTAAAAAAAACTGCATCGCTAATTACAAGTGCTTCTTTATTCATTTTCATTTCACATTACATTTCGCATGGAAACTATACAAACTAGTTTATTTGTAAACTTTTTTTTACAAATCAACTTTTATATCATTGAGTAAGAAAAATATCAACTCGGAACGCGGGGCCTCCCTAAGCGCGGGGCCTGGGACGGTTGCTCCAGTTGCCACCCCCAAACGCCGCCTCTGAATGGAAGATACAGGTAAAATGTCGTGAAACAAATGTATTGCATTTGTATCTCTTCATAACAATATAGATTTTCTGTATTATTAACTGTATAAAAACTCGTTCGGGGTAAAGGGAAGAGTGACGCAAGAATTCTACTCACAAAAGAAGTGATATCCATTTTGCGAGTGACTTTCTTTGTGTCACTATGGCGGAAGTATTTCCTTTATAATAACATTCAGAAACTAGAGTCCTCCCTTCCGCCATAGTGACACAAAGAAAGTCACTCGCAAAATGGATATCACTTCTTTTGTGAGTAGAATTCTTGTGTCACTCTTCCCTTTACCCGAAGGGTTTTTTATACTGGTATCACTTATTTTGTAAGGCTGCCTATTTTTTTAAAAAAGTGCATAGTCTTTATACAAAAGATCGATTTTGGACTATGGTAGGCTCCGTATCTTGACAACTGTAACTCCTATTGTAAAAATAAAAATTTTTTTTATTCCAACGGAGCCCGTAGTTGACCCCCAACCATTTGGGGCTAAAGCAAAAATACAGACAGAATGACAGACATACTTTTAAATTATTTGTGAAAATTCTTTGATTTGGCTAAAAAAAAAAGACATAACTTTTGAACCCCTTCACCGA
>JAGDQP010016807.1:25379-39841 GCA_022664845.1 Lepisma saccharinum
TGATATCCATTTTGCGAGTGACTTTCTTTGTGTCACTATGGCGGAAGTATTTCCTTTATAATAACATTCAGAAACTAGAGTCCTCCCTTCCGCCATAGTGACACAAAGAAAGTCACTCGCAAAATGGATATCACTTCTTTTGTGAGTAGAATTCTTGTGTCACTCTTCCCTTTACCCGAAGGGTTTTTTATACTGGTATCACTTATTTTGTAAGGCTGCCTATTTTTTTAAAAAAGTGCATAGTCTTTATACAAAAGATCGATTTTGGACTATGGTAGGCTCCGTATCTTGACAACTGTAACTCCTATTGTAAAAATAAAAATTTTTTTTATTCCAACGGAGCCCGTAGTTGACCCCCAACCATTTGGGGCTAAAGCAAAAATACAGACAGAATGACAGACATACTTTTAAATTATTTGTGAAAATTCTTTGATTTGGCTAAAAAAAAAAGACATAACTTTTGAACCCCTTCACCGATTTTGACGTGTGATTCACCGTTTGAAAGGCATTGAGGCGTAGATTTAGATTCTGCAAGTTTCGGCCGCCTATATCAGCGCTATTATCAGAAATGTGATTTTTTTATTATTTTTTTGAAACTGGCCTAAGGGGTCCCAGGGAGGTCCAACGGACCCAATTTTTTTTTTCTGTGTCTTAGTATGGCAAAGAGCTTTCGAATGCAAGTTCAAGCATCAAAATCGGACTTATAGTTCGCTAGATCCGAAATTAGCTGTATATAATGTGAGTGCCGCTAACAGACTCGTTTGTCAGCGTCACTCATAGAACTACCGTTCTTCATCATCATCATCATCATTATTATTATTATTATTATTATAGTCGTAAATTCAAACCTAATATTCATTATTATTCCAAAAGAAAAGCTATAAATTTGTATACTATGTGTTTAGAGGTGAACAAAAAATGTATAGAAGATTTAATATTGATATTTTTTTGTTTCAAGCTGAAATTATACAAGAAGCAATGGTGGAACAAGATCTGTATCATGATCCAGTTCGAATTGTAATACCTAATTTTATTACAGTAAAAAAATAAAGAAGTATTTAATGGATGTAGTTCAATATTGTAAAGGTTCTGTTGTACCAACAACTTGCTTCTCAAGAGTGGACCAATATTTTATTGCTTCAGAATATTGAGGACGCGGCTGTGCAAATTGAAAATTCAATAATAAAAAGTATTACAGATAATATTCCCATAAAATAAATTGTTAATAAAAAAAATCCTTCTTGATTTTCCTGTGAGTTAAGGAAGACTATTGCATTGAAACGAAAAGCACATAACAAATAATAATAATAATAAAAAGAAACAATGATTATCAAGTATTTGTTGAACTTAGAAAGAAATCGAAATGGCTAATAAAAAGGGACAAACAACGTCATATTGATAAGATACAAGATAAATTAAGAACTGAACCTGTTAAATTTTGGAACTATGTAAATAAGTTCACTAAAAATCCTAGTGCTGTTACTGGTATAGAGGTGAAAAACGAAGTAATTACTGATTCAAATGAGTTGTCTGAACTATTCGGTGGTTATTTTCAGTCTGTAGATGAACCTAATAGAAACATAAATAATGAGGTAATCAATGTTGAAAATTCAACTTATAATGTTATTGAAATGCCATTAATTGAGGAGAATGAAGTAGTTCTAGCCATAAAATCATTACGAACTACCAGGTGTATGCATAAGTTTTTGCCGGTTTTTGTGGTAAAGAAAATACGTAATTTTCAAGGGAAATTAATTTTGTTTTATTTAAAATATTGGCCATCGGCTTCTACACATTTCGCCCATCTTTCAGGTAATTGATGCATACCATGCCTGAAAAACTGCTTGTCTTTTGCGGTAAACCATTCGTCGAGCCATTTTCCAACGTCTTCGAAATTGCTGAAGTGCTGCTCTGCGAGCGCGTGCCCCATTCATGCGAAGAGGTGAAAGGCAGATGGCGCAAGGTCTGGGGAGTACGGCGGGTGCGGAAGAATGTCCCATCCAAGCGATTTCAAGGTGTCTTTCACTGATTTTGCTGTGTGAGACGGCGCATTGTCGTCTAACACAATCACTTTGCCATGTCTTCGGGACCATTCCGGTCGTCTTTCGATCAATGCGTGATTTAAATTAATAAATCTAATCATTTGTTGGCGATAACGTTGTGCATTACCGGTTTCGCCGGGCTTCAAGAGTTCATAATACACAATACCGCTCTGGTCCCACCAGACACAAAGCATGGTCTTCTTGCCGAAGCGATTTGGCCTTGGTGTTGAAGGACCGGCTTCGCCAGGTGAAAGCCACTATTTTTTCGCTTCGGGTTTTCAAAATAAATCCATTTTTCGTCACCCGTCACAATTCGATACAAAAAGGATTTTCTTTCGTGGTGTTGAAGCAGCATTTCACAAGTGACTTTGCGATTTTCCATTTGACGTTCATTCAAATCGTGTGGGACCCATTTACCCAGTTTATTGATCTTCCCCATTGCTCGTAAACGTCTGCTGATTGTTTCTTGTGACATATTTAATGCTTTTGCCAATTGCTGTTGAGTTTGAATTGGGTCATCGTCCAATAAAACCTGCAATTGCTCGTTTTCGCACTTTTGTGGTCTACCAGAGCGCGCACTGTCTTTCACATTGAAATCACCACTTTTAAATTGTCGAAACCATGTCTCACATGTTCTAATCGATGGAGAGTGTTCACCATATGTTTCTACCAGCACACGATTACTTTCAACAGCCTTTTCCTTTTGATTAAATAAGAAAAGCAATGCGTGCCGCAAATGTTCCTTTTCAGGCACAAACTTCGACATGATCACTGCACGATAAAACAAAGACGCTAGTGTTTGGCGGACTCAACTTGTGTGTGTTTGTAGTTTAATGTCAGACGAACAAAATGACGTATGTGTCAAATGAATACGCTGCGTACTGTTCGCTGGCGCCATCCCTTAGGTAAACCGGAAACTACTTATGTATACACCTGGTAAAACCTCCAGAGACATTGATCAAATCCCTGTTTTTGTTATCAAAGGTATTAGTGCAATTATAGCTCCTGTATTAACGCCAATTTTTAAATTGGAGTCGATGTACAGCTAAATATCCCGCTAATTGGAAAACTTCTTTAGTTACTCCTATTCCAAAGAGTAGTGGAAAGAAACTTCAGGAATTCAGACCTATAACTATCATGAATATTGTACCTAAAATTTTTGAAAAAATATTTAAACGTATATATAGTTATGTTGAAGAACAACTCTCTGATCATCAACATGGGTTTATACAAAAGAGGTCAACAATAACAAATCTAACTCAGTTTTTGTCTAGGACTGGACCTATAGTTGAACAAAGGGGTCAAGTCGATGTTATTTATCTTGACTTTCAAAAGGCTTTCGATAAGTTATCGCATACAATTTTGTTAAACTTTTTTTTCACCTAAATTTATCTCCTGGTTTGATTCTTACCTAGTTGAAAGAAAGTTCAGAGTAAATTATAAAGGCTGTATATCATCGATTTTTTCGATAACATCCGGAGTTCCTCAAGGATCAAATTTGGGACCTTTATTGTTTAACATATTATATATTAATGATCTTCTGAGAAAATTTATTTCTGGAGCATTGATGTATGCTGATAATGTTCAAATATTTAAACAAATTAACTCTTTAGATGATCACTATATTTTACAGAATGATTTAAACTTATCTATAGAATGGTCTTTTATTAATCAGTTACCACTAAATGTCAACAAAACGGTGGATATGATTATGACTAGAAAAATTAATCCATCTTATTACTCATATAAGATTGGTGAGGAAGTTATTGCATTTACGGACAAAGTTAAAGATTTGGGTATTCTCATAAATAAAAAGTTATATTTTACAAACGATATTGAAACTATAACATCAAAAGCCAAAAGGAATTTGAGTCTTATTAAATGGGTTGCAATAATAATAATAATAATAATAATAATCTGTAAATTGTTGTGCTGTGCATTGGTCAGAAGCCATTTGGAACATGCAAGTGTAGTGTGGAACTCTGACCAAAAATATTTAATTAATAAAATTGAAGCAATTGAGAATAATTTCTTGGCATGGCTTAGATGGAAATTTAAATCTACTTTTGAATGTACTTCTGTAAGCGAAATGAGAACTATGTTGGGAATATGGAATCTGAAAGATCGCAGATTGTTATTTGATGTAATGTTCTTTTCTGATGCTCTTACTGGAAAACAAGGGTTTATTAACGCTATAAATATAAAGGTTCCTCTTTCAAGGAAAATGGAACTCTTTAGTCCTGTTTACCATTGTAGCTCGCCAGTACCAAGATGTGCTAAAAGTGTAAATAAATTATCCCAAATTATAGATATATTCAGAGATGATTTTAAAACTTTAAGAAACAAAATTATAAAATATATATTGGATTTGTAAATTCAAGTTTTGTGAAGCTTTTATTTTGGCGACAGAAGTGATGGTTTGTATTAAATCTAACATTGTCTTTATCTTGAACCTTCTATGTGGTATTTTGTTGTTGAATATCGATGTGTTGATTTTTGATTGTTTCCTTTTTATATTGTATTCATGTATTTTATGTATTAATGTTTTGTAATGGGAGACATGTATTGGCCTATATGCTGGATCGTCATTTTTATACGTCCAAATACATTCAAATTCAATTATTAAATAATTTACTGTAGAAACTCCATTGAACGGCCCGCGATAAATCGAAAAATATCAAGTCGATCTTGGTACCCGTACCCGTGAGGACTAGGACCAGTGTTTCTTCAGAAGTTTTCGTTCGGGGTGCTCGTGGGGGCTCATGGAAATTATAAATATTGTATATTAACTCCAATGTACTAAAATATAAAATAACAATAATTTACTTAACAATATACCGTACTTCCTTAGTTAACCTCAAAATAATATCAACAATGTTTATAGAATGTGCTATTATAGTGCTGAGTCGTCGTTCATGTGGTTTCGGGTTCTTACCCCACCTAGAGCATGAAAGTTGGTAGACTTTAAACTTATTGCAACCATATCATCGTGACGGGCCGAAGTCCGTAGTTACTAAAATGGCCCATAACTTTTACCAAGTATTCTTGAAAAATAGGTAACGTAGAAGGAAATAGCACGGCTTTCAAAAGATTGATCGCTGCGAATCACATTATAGCAAAAAGTTCACTCTCAGAAGTGATCGTGATATTTCCTTCACAGAGACTGTTATTTTGGCTCATCTCTAGCACGGAGTGGATACTAGTTATATTGTAATGCAGGTTGTTAATAATTTTTTTTAAATACTAAAACTTGTTAAAAACATACTTTTCTTAAAAAAACAATTCGTACTAAAAAAGTAAAAAAAAAATAATTTTGGTTTCAAGAAAATTACTTCTTAAAAAATATATTTATGCATGACTAAAAAGAAAAGCATGGTACGCGCTCTCATATACAATCAGTTAATAAATTCTTCAATTGGCGCGCCCCACGCTATTTATTTTAGTCATGAATAAAAAGTTTTTTTTAAAAGTAATTTTCTTGAAAACAAAGCTATTTTCTAATTTTTAGTACGAATTGTTTTATTTTTACACTCTTTTCTTTAGTTCACCATGGTTCGTGGTGTCCTCAAATCTTTTCAACATTATTTTAACTCATTTCCCGACGTCATAAACGGATGAAATTTTCCACAGCGATGTAACTTCCATATATTTCTGTATATTTATTATTAAAAGCATATTTTAATTTTTCTTTTTAATACAGACTTTTTTTATCCTAAAACAAATACTAACCTGCAACGAAGTGTCATTTCACTGGTTGCAGAACACTTTAGGATTTGGGTCAGACGAACACTGAAATAACTAAAAAAAATAATAATATATTTTTAAAAGCATACTTTTCTTAAACTATTCGTACTAAAAAATAAAAAAAAATGTTTATGCATGACTAAAAAGAAAGCATAGGGCGCGCCAATTCAAGAATTTATAAAGTGACTGTACATGAAAGCGCACCCCATGCTTTTATTTTTAGTCATACATAAACAAAATTACTTCTTACTTTTTAGTACGAATTGTTTAAGAAAAGTATGTCTTTATAAAGATATTTTTTATTATTTTTTTGCTTTTCATTTAAAGAAGAGCATGTTTTTAAACAATTTTAAAAATATTATTTTCGGGTTATTTCCGTGTTCGGATACTTTTTCCTTACCCCGTATATTGTAAGCTGATGTTTTGTACCCAAATCCTAAAGTGTTCGGCAACAAGCCAAACGCAACATCGTTGCGGGATAGTAGACTGTATATTTTAGGATAAAAAAAAACTCTTACTAAAAATACGAACATGATTTTAAAATATAAATAAATGTATATGAAAATAATAAGGGAATATTGTATTGTCACCCGACTTACGTCGCTGCGCAAAATTTCGTTATTCTATGACGTCGGGAAATGAGTTAAATTAACGTTGCAAGATTTGAGGACACCACAAACCATTGTGAACCGAAGAAATGTCTGTAAAAAGCAGTTTATTGATGTTTTTTTCGGTAAACATAGTTTGTACCATTCAATCCGAATCTTCGATAAATCGAATTGCACTGAACCAGGTTTCCACTGTATTAGCATATTTGGTTGATTTTTAATTTCATTTACCGTAAGTTGGTTTGAAAACTTGATTTCTATTTTTTTTTCTTTTTCTTTAAGCCGGACTAGAAATCAGGTTTCTACTCATGTTCATGATTTTAATCGTATAGTAGAGTTATATAAGGTTATGTTTGGTTGAGTGAATTGTTATAAACTTCCTAAATGAGCTGGTGAGTTTCTATGAACGAAAACTACAGTTTTTGGTAAAGTGAGCTCCGAGCCACTCTATTCAATGGACCCCAGCGACAGTTGAACCCGTGACCGCACTTTCGACAACTTAAAATCTGAGGTAAGTATCATTTTGGCAAAATGGCATGCATTTTACGTAAATTTCACAGTCAGAGAGACCTCGGACCCCAATCGAAGGCGCTGGAATCCCCCCGAAACCAACTTCTGGGTGCGTGCTTAGTCGCAAGATAAGATAAATTATATAGGCGGTTTTGATAGTTGGTGTGGACTAGAGGACTGAGCCACTATCTACAAAGTTGTAGGTTCGAGTCCCACCTGAAACATGTTTAATAATTTTAAATAAAATGGCTGTCTTAGTCGAGCCATCTTCCACGTCATGATTTTCTTCGATTACAGTGCGTGGCTGTTAAAGATATAAAAATACATCATAAAGATTTCCGTGTATGTGTATACTTTATAAATTATGTACCTTGTTTCGGAATACTATATCATTCGGCCAAGGTCTTTTTTGCAGAACAAATGGTGAAAGAAGTTCACCCTGCTATCGGTTAGGGAAGTACTCGCTTCTCTAATGACTTTCTCTTTTGACAATTCGAAGGTTACACACACGTTTTTACAACTGTGTAAGGATAATCTATGTGATTAGGGACCAAACCTCCTTTTACATATACGATGACCTTCTTTGCATATTTCTTTCCTTGAAGGTGATGATTTCAGCTACGGTTCGCCTTGTTTCGATGACACAAGTGAACAGCATTGCCAGGTCTTATCGGAATTGTAAAAGAAATAAATAGAAACAAACTGTTTAGAGCATTAACCTTTATCTAAAAGCAATACTGGATTGGTCACAACTATAAAACAAATTAATATGAAGCCAGAGAGCGAAGTGAACAGTTAGGGCTGATTTTATGAAAGCTTGCGTTGCTTGCGATTTGGGTGAATAGTCAATTGAAACACGTTTTATACTTATCTTACACACAATAAAACCCGTGTTTCAATTGACTGCTCATCCAAATCGCAAGCAATGCAAGCTTTCATTAAAATCTGCCCTTAATCTCAATTGTCCACTTCCAATATAAACCAATCTGAACCAAATTTTCAATTCTAACTTAGTTTTGTACGTTTATCGTTGTACGGTCCAGATTGGTTTACGTCTTTTACTTATGTCTTAATTCTTGAAACAAAAAAGTAAATATTATTTACAGCATATACTTTTACATGCACAGCAGATACGTGCATAACTCAATGATTGGCATGACTCGAAAAAAAAGTCCCGCACAACGATAACAAGGGTAAAAATCTGAACATTTTGTCCATATATTGGTTTAGACAGGAAGTGGACGATCAAAGATAAACATTTGCACTAGCATCTACCTTTCAACACAAGCCATCACTCCATATCGTTTCGTAGAGCTCGATGGTTTAAAGAATTTTACCATTGAGCTGTACTTAACGATGCTGGAGAGCCTGATTAATATTTAAAGCTCGACGCAAGAGGAAGTATTTAACTTTTGTTCATTTTCGCTTTAATCCCAAATAGAGTAAGTGGGGGTGAAATGTCCAGTAGGGTAAAATGCTCAGTAGGGTAAAATGCCTACCCACTAAAAAAGCACGGAAGGCAATATGAGGTGGCAACAGTGATACGATCGAGTGAAGGCGCAATTATCTGGAAGACGAAGGTGACACCAAAAAAGATTGTGTGAAGAAAGTGAAGATTTGCAGGTTAATTCAAATGTGCATTTGTAATATTTTTTGAACGTTTCAAATTTAGGGAGACAGAATGATTACACTGCTGTATTAGCGAATCCAATGAATGTGCGTTGCACAAAGTAGGGTTCTGTTGTTCTGATGTAATAGCGGGTAGACACCATGCCATGCAGTGTTGGGATTTGAATAAACTGAAATTATCGTGTTTGACATCGGAGTGATTTGCCCACTAGGCGTCGGGGTTAATGGCCCGTGGGCGTTTTACCCCACGTATTCCCATTCTAGCAAACACGGTAGTACGCTTTAAAGCAGTGTAATTGCCCCTGTCTTAGAAGGGGAGGAACTTGTAAATTCAGTTCATTTCCTTCAGCGAGTGTAATATTTCTCATTTTTTTCATTTTTTCTTTTTAATTTCAGTTAGTCTAATATTTCCACAAGACTGGTTAATGTTATTAGTATTGTGTTGTGCAAAACAAACTTACACCTCACCATTAGAATGAATCTAAACAAGCTTTTCAATTTCATATTTTCAGTTAATATGGATTTTTAGTGTTGTCACGAGACGAGACGAGACGAAACAGAGATAAATGGCTATAGAAAACGAGACGAGACAGAGCTCTCGTAATGCAAAGTATACATCTTTTCGAGACGAGAGACTCTCTGGGCGAGACGAGAAAGCCTAAATCTCGTCTCGTCGGCAACACTAGTATTTTTCTATTCTGTATTTTCCAATCCTGTCAATGGTAAGGAAGTAGGAGGAACTCCATGCTTTATAGGCTAGTTTTTGTGACTTGTGCCGTCATATAATTTCCTGTAGTATGACTGGCTTCTATCGAACATCATTTCACTGCTATGACCTTCCACCTTGTTTAGTATAGTATTGGTCTGTATGGGCATATTACCCCACGACGGTGGGGTTTTTTCCCCGATGGTGGGGTACTATTCCCATATCGTTCGTACTTTACAAACATTAGTGTATCTCCTACAGTGTATAATACTATATAATCTACCGTCCAGGCAGAAATTCTGAAAGATGTACCTCGCATTTGGTATACTCTTTTTCCCTGTAGACTCCAATTCATAGTCATAAATATACAAAAAAGTGGCCATTTCACCCCCCATGACTCTACAATAAACTTTCAGTTCTTGCTCAGTTCTTTCACGCTTTTACGCTTGTCGTCTGTGTATTCCGTTTTCGATTTGTGTTTTACTTCTTGAGTTATGCGAGTAGACCGTGCAGATATAGGTAACAGGTATCTGGCTAAGATTTTCAATTTGGAGGGAGGCAAAGTCAAAATTGGGAGAGCGTAAGTGGAGTTTGGCACGGTTTCTATCGATTTTTACCATAAAGAAATTAAAGTTGGGATGCTCTCGAGTATTTGCGGATATTGCCCCCTCCACAGGGAAGGGGGGAGTGTCTGGCGGAATCACTGCCTGTAAATAACATTCCTCTTGTTTGCAAGAATTAAGATATATTAAATAAGAAACGAGTCGCACAGCGACAAGCGTAAAAAAGAAAAAAAAAACTTATTTCAAACATAAACTTTATTCCTTTTTGTGTTAATCTAGAAGTGAGAAATCTGGGTTAACTGTTTTTGCTTCTTGTACACGGCTACAGATACTAATTGTATTTGTACTACAGTCGAGCGTTCTAGTTTGATAAATTAAAGCTCACGGTATTCTAAGTGAAGATTAATCTGTTGTATACATCGAGCTCAACGTAACGATATTGGACTGATCAGCTAATATCGAAAGATAGAAGCCAGAGTAAACATTTAACCTTGATCGCCTACTGCCCGTTGGAACCAATATGAATCAAATTTTCAGTTCAAACTAACTTTTACGCTTGTTATTGTTGTCCAGCCCGTTTCTTGTTTTATGTATTAATTCCTTATTTATGTACGGTACTTAATTCCTTATTTATGTACGTACCGGGCTGTGTATATAATAGTACATGCTGTAAATAGGGTTAATATTTACGTGTTTTGCAAGATATAAACCCTAAAACGGTCCGCACAGCAATAACAAGCGTAAAAATAGAATTAGAACAAACTTTTGTCCATATTGGCATAGACTGAAAGTGGACGATCGAGAACTGTCCCCTTCACTCCATGTCCTGATATATTAATTTCGTAATGGCATCGATCAGTCCAATATCGCTTTGCGATAGAGATCAATGGTTGTATCTAACATTCAGTAAGGACATTGGAAAGCCAATAAGTTACAGATTTTGTTAAATAATTTTTAAAATGTTCTTTAATATGGTACTACAGATAAAATCCCGTTATAAGGAATTTTACAGGACCAGCGATTTTATTTCGTTATAACGAAAATTCGTTGTGCTAATTAGGCGGGGATTTAGAAAAGCTTCGTTCTAACGAAAATTTCGTTATAATGACGTTCATTGTAAAGAAATTTTACGTGTATTTACACTATTTATTAAGGCTCAAACCAAGTGGGTTTTCCCGCCTTTTTCGTTTTACGTCAATTATTCAAATTTCAGTACAAGAAAACAGAAATTAACTTTCACAGACCAAAGTTCGATTCGTCATTCAATATTGAGTACAATTAGTTTTAATTAAATGCTAGTAGTAACTACAGGATTGTGTGCAGACACTTTAGGGACATTATTCTGTCCATTAGGCTCGACCATACTTTAGATTAATATGGTTCTCTCAGCTGAAAGGAAAGTCACATGATATTTAGATTTAAAACTAAAATATTCTGTGTGTTATCATCTTTACCATACAGGAAACAATCTTTCTATTCAAGCTTTAATTCCCAGTCTATTTCCCCTTTAATTATAACCAATATAAAAACTGTAGGCTTCACAAACAACAAAATGTACTCTCCACAAGCTAATTAACGGAGCACTGACTCGCTACACACAACACAATATCACGTGACTACATGCAGTAATTGTTGGCTGTTCTTACCACATAGCGTCACATAACTATGTAAAGAATGACGTACCTCTAATTAAGTGCCTACCTCTTATTTGGTGACTTTACCTTATATTTTAAGGAGTACAAATTACTTTCTAGTATAGAATTAGGGCTTCCCCGATCACAACATTCTGTAGTACATAGAATAACCAAAATACCGTAAAGAAATACTCTTGCGACAATTTTGCGCATTAGTATCGAAAGTGAAAGTGAAAAAAAAAATGAAAATTCAATATGACAGAAGAATGGCCAGTTTCTGATAATCTGAAGTCAGTTTTTCTGTAGCCTAACGGCTTTGGATAATGGACAGTGGAACAAAGCAAAGCTTAAAAAGAGGGCTAAACTTTAGTTTAAGTTCCGCTAGAAAAATGTTCTAACAGAAAATAACACAAGGTACAGAATGAAAGGAATGTTTGTATGTGTTTTCCACATTGAATGGCGGTTTAATAAGTACATTAGCTTAGTTAAATAGCCTTAGTTATCTGTGTCTTTTTCCCAGTAAGGACTTGTTCCTCAGTTGGGGTCAAAACCAGACCAAATTTGGCGAAAAGAACAAGCCAAAGACTCAAGTACCACTCTCTCTTTCACTCTCGCACTCCATTACATCAGCCCCGTTGGACGGCCTTGCCATCTTACATAAGCAACCAGCCCAGAAGTTTTTTGACCTTGTCTCTCTCTCTCTTCGATCTCTTGGTCATGTTGGCAAGAGAATGATATATCTGGAAAGCCGGCCGGGTCAGCGCAGAAGGGAGAGGCTCTCGTGCTAAGCAATGGCCTTTCGTTTACAACGCTATTTTTTTTTCTTCTAATGTCTTGCAGGCGCGGAAAACACAGGATCAATGACAAATCGTGATAAAAGGAAATAAAATTTTTGTTTTGATATTTTTTAAATTTCCTTTTGTTTTGTCTTCATTCTTGTGTAACAAATTTAACCTTTGCTTATTTTAGAAGGTTGTGATTCCTTCGTCAACTTCTTCCGCATCAGTGACGTAGTTGGGGCGCGCGTCCCACTCCCGACTTTACAATTATTATAAATTTCGACCGGCTTTTCATACACGCGTTAGCCGGGTGCGTTGCTTGTGATTTGGCTGAGTACTCAATTGAGTGTTTAAGTATTTTTTATCGCCTACTCCTAGAATTTGGAGGCAAAGCATGCGGCGAACGTGTACATGAAAAGCCGATCGTGGACGTGTATATACTATAGGAAACATAATAGTGTAACAAAGTAATTGCTGCCTCGAATATTATTATAATAAATTTAATAAAATATAAATTGTAATAACAACGGTTTCCGGTACCCGGGGGTGGATCTTCTGGAATTCCGGATAAAACCGTGCCGAAGAGCCATTGACTTCGGGAGGTTGAAGGCCGTTCATCATTCCCAAGCAATGTTTTAAAATAATATTGTATATAATTGGCATATTCGAACCAATATTCTATAGTCTATATAATGTTAATTTGTAAAATTGTTTTGTTTGGGTTGGGAGCAGCATCAGGACCGGAATCTCCTGGAGTTCCGGCAATCTACCGATGCTGGTTCTCTAATCAAAATGTAATTGTATTTCAATATGTTTTTAATAAAATATATTTCATTTAGAGAATGATAATACTTATCTCAAAACTAGAACCTAAACATAATCATGTCCGTAGATGGAAGAGGCTAGGTGGCCCATATATCCGACCAGAAGCTGGGAGATCCAAGTTCGAGTCTTGGTCATGTCGGCTGTCAAGTTTTCAGTGTTACATTCAATATTTACTTCACATAATGTTCTTGTGGAAAGGTAATAGCATCTAAGAATACTTTGTTGAAAGTCAATTTTTCAAGTATCTTATATTATTATTATTATTATTATTATTATTATTATTATTATTATTATTATTATTATTATTTACATTGAATGATCGTATTTCCTAGTCACTTCTGAGAATATTTTAGTCCATTCTTCAATAAGAGTCTTCCTCATTCTGTTTTGGTTCTCATATGATGTTCCAGGGGTTTCGCCAGGATTTACAGTTTGGGGACGGGTGTAAAATCAAAATTTAGAGGGTGTAAGTGAAGTTTAGTACGGTTTCTATCGGTTTTTCGTAGCAAATAATTTTAAAGTTGGGGGGGGGGGGGGGTTGTCGAGACATTCGGGGGTAAACACCCTCCATAGAGGGCTGGAGGAAACACTGTGTCCCACTGTCGAACAATTCTGGCGCGTGTCTTCGGTCATCGGTACCTTGCTTTGTAAATAAAAGTCGCTTCCTAAGTCCAGTTTGTCAATCTGCAAAATTCCTTCAAAACTCGTTTCTTTTCAAACTTATCCATTATATATCTTCTAAAAATACAAAATTTCATACACCAAATAGAGGCCATGCCAGGGATTCTGCTAGTATTTTTAGTTTAGGGAGTGTAAGTAGAGTTTAGTAGGATTTCTATCGATTTTAAGCCGTAAAAATGTAGGTTGAGAGCTTTAAAATAAATATTCGAAACGACATACTTAGTTTAATCTTTCCAAGCGATAGAAGCTGAATTAGTTAAGTGTTGACCTCGCATTTAGGAAGTCCTTGTTCGAGCCCAATAGTCGACCATCGTGGCTGAGAATTTTGCATGGTTTTCCCTCAGTAATACAAACAACAATTACACCTATGTATTATGCAACTTGCACGATACTGGCGTTTTGTGGGTTGTGTCTAAGAACGGATTTGATTACATCTACGGGGTATCCCGTAGACCAAAACCATATCGACAAACTTACCTCACGATATCCCTGACATGAAAATAAGAATGGAAGTATAGACAGTCGAGGGTTCACAAATGCTTCGTTTCGGCACTATAGGCTGCCGAAAGCGTGGGAAAATGAACTCTATAGCTTGATATTTCCAATACCATTAACGCTCAATGGAAGTGGGTTGTCCCACCTTTTTCGCTTTACGTCAATTATTCAAAATTCATTGCAGGTACATAAAATTTAACTTTCACAGACCAAAGTTCGTTTCGTCCTTCAATAATGAGTACAATT
>JAGDQP010016808.1:0-25502 GCA_022664845.1 Lepisma saccharinum
TTTTTTTTGCAATTATAAAGCGATATATCAAAAACGATTAGCTCTACCACAATCTTGTTATCAAAGTTGGATTCTTTGATAAAGTTCACATAAGAAACATTTCATCTTGTCCTTTTTAAATCATAAAGCATGACTTTTAAATATATTGAAATGAGTAGGTCTCTGTAAAATGTCGGTCGCGGCAACATTTATGGACAACACATGCCAACTTTGAAACGCTGTAACTCTGGATACCGGTGGCCTAAAAATCTGCAAGTAGGAATTTATACTATGGAGTGATACACCAGTAAATAAAACAAAATCATGTTTAGTGATACATACATTTCTTTCATCAGCTTTTAAATAGTAGAACATTGAAAACATTGAAATTTTTGCAGTGAATTTCTACACTTACGTCACGTCATAGCAACAATGTTTTTTAATGCTGTTCATGAAGTTCTGCTGGCGTCTATTATTAATCCAATTGTCTCGGGATTGCTGCCAGAATAGGTTTTGCTGGACAGCTAAGCTTTCATTAACATCACAGCTCTGAAGATGTTACCGCCGTATGGTAATGAAAGTTTAGCTATCCAGAAAAACATATTCTGGCAACAATCCCGAGAAAATTTGATTAATATTTTTGTACTTTTATTGTTTATCAACGCCACTAAACTGATTATTGTACTAGTATATAGCATGATCTACAAATATTCCAAATATTTTAAAAATTTATTTCTTAAATAAGAAAGGAATATTGGAACAATGTTAAGACTATTCTCACTGAATTCCTATTATACTATCATTTTTTTCATATCAAGGTTTTGCTATTGTAAACTCAAGATAAATAATAGCTGAGCAAAGCAAATACGTTTTATTTAAAAACTAAAAACGTGTAACTGTTTAGCCAACTAAATAAAAATTTTGCTTGATCAGACACACTCTCTGAGACACTCTTGAATGTCTCTGATGAAGCAAAGTTGTAAGTTGGTGAAACTGTTACATATTTTTACTTTTTAAATAAAACGTATTTGCTTTGCTCAGCTATTATTTTATTTAATCTTGATACTATCTTGTAAGAGGTAAAATTTTATTACTGTCATTAATTGCCAACATTTTTAAATTAATTAATGCTTCCTCAAAAATCGATAGAGCTTTTTTTTAATTTACGTGTATTTAACAAACCCCGTAATCAAACCTGGTCACAGAACAGATCTTCTGAAATGGTAGCATTAAAAGTGTACGTCTTTTGAGTAATCCTGCTAAAGTTTCACGTCGTTTAGCAATAATATGTTTACGCGAAAAAGAATTAAGGCGTATGCTCAAACAAAAGTCTATGTGCTATGTTAAAAGATACTATATAGATGTTTATTCTTGAATAAGCCTTAATTAGTTAACAAGCTGGAAATATGTGGATATTTTATTTGTAGCTCTGAGTAACATACTGAAACAGTCCTAAAATTCTACTCCCAAAAACTTCGTGATCTTAGATTACCCTTCTATACTCTATATGCAAGGTTTTATAAGTGAGAAACGCATAAAGTTTGGCTAAAGTCATTAGTTGGAATTCCAGCAAGTCGTCTGCCACTGTTGTAATAAAAATAGGTTAAAATACATTTTGACTAATGGATAACGCCAATTAATAACATTGTCCAAACATCTTGTTTGATTCAAGATGGTCAGTATGAAAAAGCTAGCGAAGGAAAAGATTTACGAAATGTAACCGTCACAAACATCACTGAACGATCCCTGTTGAAAGCAATGCTCTCGATGTAGAATATATCTCTCTTTAAAAAAGCTAACAGCTACCTATATATGTTGAAAACGAAGCCTAATTAAAAGCGGCCTACGTTGAAAATGAACGTAGATTCGTTTCCTATCCATTTAGATGTTGTGTACATATTTCCACATAAGAGTCGTTAAAGTTAATTTCACGTTTTTCTGATATTAGTTGCACCTAATAGAGATAGTGGTATACTTAAACGATGGTTAAAGCTCGCCTTTACTACTTTCCGCACATGCTATCTGATTTACCAGGTACAACTTTACTAGGTACAACTATACCTTAAGCCATCGCCATCAAGAATGACAACCTTGCAAACTTTGATGGCAAACGTCAAAAGTGAACGAATTAGCCTGCATGGCTATATTCTCGAAATGCCATGCAAAAAAATCTGGATACCAAGTTGAAGGTCCATCACAAACAACGCTGCTAGAAAGCGAAGCTAGCAAATTATAAGACATTTATCAAGTGGAGAATACACAATAATCCAATGAATTTATAAGTGTGTTGGTAGTGTCGCCATTGGCTAGCCTATTCAGGTTCATCATGTGATAACAAATCAACAAATAAAAAAATACAGCAGCTGCAACCGGTATCTCCCACTTGCCGTCTATGTATGCTGTACATTACACCACCATGTGTTCGCACTATGTTTCTCTCGCCTAGACACACCCAGCTCCTCATTACTGGTTACAATGATCAGCAACTCCACAGCACGCAGAGAGTTTTAGCTGAGGAATCTTTTCTGCTATTAGCACTGCACGATAAGGTGTATGATCTCCGTGTAAAGTGGTATTTTTGAAAGGAAACTGATTGTGTTCCTAAGGAGATATGAGGATTAATCGATACTCGTTTTTCGATACCGATATTTATTTCTGACTTTCGATAGTCGATACTCGATACTTTCATCAGCAGTGCTCTACAATATAAATTATTAATACGTAATTGAAAGCAATATTCAAATATTTTCTATCGTTTATACTCTTTGTTCGTTTCTACAGTGAAAATAATCTTGTGGATGTTGGTAATATGTCGTTGTTTTTTTTTAATATTGGTGGTGTTATGCTACTTGCAACCACCAGGACACTTTTTCTTACCCATCGACAAACTGCCCGATTATTTCCGGTGAGTTCCACTTCAAAATACATCCACACTTCGCCCATAGTACCAACACACAAACAACTAGAACACGACTATAGCTACACTCACGCTTTGAGAAATAATGGCGGAACGTTGTCGGCAATTATATATTTTGTCTTTTCTGATTTTGTCCTTTATGAGGATTTGGACCAGTCGGTATATGAGGAATTACTGAATTTGTCAGCGCTATATTTTAATGTACAGAAGTCTCATATACTTTAACAGGCATCCAAGCAATTTACTCTTTCTCTCTCTAGGTATCTATATTTCTTTTCTCTTTCTCTCGATCTTTTTATATTTCTTTCCTCTTTCCCCGATTCTCATAAATTGTCTGCCCTCCCCCTCTCCCTATGATGTACACCAACATCGAAACAATAATAAATCATATAACTAGAAACGCTACAGACCTTGCAACTTAGTACCATAGATGCGTGTATTTTTACAATTGTCATTGAGATGGGCTAATTTGAATTGGGGGTGGTTGGTTCTATTGGAAACACGTGAAGATCAATAACAATTAGTGAATGATCAGAAACTGTTAGATGTTCAATTTCGTACTATGGACAGGTCCGTATGCCTCTCGTTGTATTACAGGTGATTTAAATGGCATTATATAAGGCTGAACTTAATCACGTATAGAAATACCAAAACATAGGATACGAAACTTTACTCAGTGAACTTTTGGGTATTTGCTTGGTGAAAATAATTAAGAATCTGATAAACTCGACAGGGTCGTTAGTAACAAGTGTCTAACCTGCGTGCCTCCCGAGTGCTTATTATCAACCCATGATCTCCGCCATTTCGCGCACGAGCTGTGAAAAAATACAATTTGCTTGATTTGCTCAATGTAAATGTTATTGACTTTATATCTTAATATACTTGCACAAACTTTTAATATTTTAGCAATCATTGCTTGGATAAGATAAATCAATTAAAACTAGTAAGGATACACTAGGTCATGGAAAACATAAAGTTCCATAGCATTGAGCAAAGCATGTTTCCTTTCAATCCACAAGCTTGCGATTAATGTCAAGAAAATAAAATTAGAAATAAATAAATATGATTACAATATGTTTTGCCTGCTAAAGTTGGAGTACAACTTAGCATTCGAAAACAAGGGTTTCAGAACGATATGCGTGCCAAAACACTACAAGAACTTACGCAGGACAAATTCCAATAGCATACTTCTGTCACATTGGAGATCCACTCGTGAGTTACTTGAGCTATATTAATATACATCAACAAGAAATCGATAGTTCGTGTCACGTATACTTCAGGTTACACATACGAAATGATTACGGCCCTCTATTATTTTCTAACATAACTTGCGTACATAAGCAGTTAGGTAACAGTGAAAAATATTGTTTCCGCACTGTCGCATTACTTGTTAGACATAGCACTTCACAAACAAAAATCTTTTTCTGTTACCCAGTGTCACAATTTTTGCCTGCAACCCAAGTTTCTGATCCAGTCCTCCATTATATTTTATAGAATTTCGATATTCTAAATGTTGCAAAATATGTACGTGGATGAACAACAAATGAGAAAAAGGCTTTATTAGTGGGCATGGATGAATACTATTTAAAAAAGGCTACACAATTTTAAGGCCTTTAGGCAACTATGGCTCAAACCGTACGATTGATGATGGGATGAATTGGTGGAATGAAGAAAATGGGAGGAAATTGGAAACCCCCGAAAAAAACCACGCACACGGTGTTTGTCCACCACAAAGCCCACATGGCATGAGCAGTGATCGATCCGACGACCCCTAGCACCAGAGGTGAGCGTTCTACCTACTGAGCCACCGTAGCCCAATGAACCTTTATTTGCAGATGTCTTGACATCATCGTCGGGCTAGAACCGTGTTCCAGACAAGTGCGCTTTCAGCTCCGCAAAGGTGAAAGTCACTCGCGGCCATCGGAAACGTTGCCACAACTGCTGGATCTGCCGCGATGCGTAAGCTTTGGAAGTGTCAAAAATGAAGATGACACCCTCACTCAACATTCCTGTTCGTTTTGTGTCATGGATTCTGGTAATCGAGTTAACGTGGCCCAATGCCGAAAGGATTATTGCTCTTGTGATGCTCCATGTAGGATGACACCAGCGGTTGTCCACGGCAGACCAATTCTCCAAGTGTCTCGCCATTCCTTTTGCCACTTCTCAACTGAAGGCAAACGTATAGTTGTTGAAACTCCCCATGGGTATATGAGCCCATCTGGTGCTCTCAGGGGAGAACATTTACTTATCTCCTACTTTATTTGATCCCAGAATGCTTGTTGTTCCCCTTTTCTGATATATTTACTTGGTGTTGTTGCATGTGGGTAAATATTGAAATATGCAATTCTATAAAGTTACTAGTACAAAATTAGTACTACAAAACAAAATTCGAACTATAAGGAAGTTAAAGTGATATACTAAATTATCTCATGGAAACAGACCATGAACAAATACCCAAATCATTACCATACTGACATATAAAAGGTACACTTGATCATGTGTCTTATACTCGCATCTACGAGACTTCCGTATCGGGAACTAGAATTAAAATGTACCTTAGATTCGTACATTATTCTTGTAGATTAATGTCCAAGGTTATTTCAATAATACATTTGCAAAGTAGTTAAGTTGTAACCCGTTCTAAAAGGAATGGTTCACTAAACAGAAACTGCTTTGATTTATTTTATACAATATTAAATAAATTTATAAATATTTGTTGTATAATTATAATCACTAACACAAGTGGTTACTGCTCGTGTGGATCTTACCTTCAAAAATGATTTGTTGATTATGTTTAAATTAATTTCATTTATCATTATATTATATGTCACTGCATTAGAAATACGTACGTTTAATATACACTATATGTTATGAAAATTAACCATATAACGAATTCTGCTATTTCTTAAGCTAATTGGAAGAACCACAACTGGTTGTTTGCAGTCCCAAATTGTAACTATTATGTCCAGTGAAGACTGCAGAACAGAACTTGAAGGTTTTCCTGAAGATCCTGATGTAAATATTACGAATGTTATTTGTGCCATAACAGAAAATGAAGATGATCCAAATCAGGTAAAATGTTAATTTTTATTACGAGGACCACGTAGTATGTTTTAAAATACAGTCCTCGTTTCCAATATTCGTTTGATTATTATTCCAATATAATAACGTTATATAAACATACAAGTTGTAATGTGTGAATTCAATCAAATAACATTTAGATCCTTAATATGTTAATATTTTTTAGAAAGTCAGTGTATGTATTTTTAGGACGTTTAAGAACATAATTAATGAATTCTAATAGGCTAGAGAATAAAGGTTGTTGTTCTTTTTAGATATTTAATTGACCTCTCATACGGAAGTGAAATGTTTTCATATAGCAAATAGATATGGGGAAAAAGACAAAAGTAGATAATTTAATATAAATTTTAAATGTTTCCTTCAACATCTAATATTCCTGCATATGGACGATAAAAGGGCTTGATAATGTGTTCGTCAAAGTGCACATACACGTGATTATTTTATATTAACAAGATAGACACCACATTATTATATGTTCAGAACGAGGAGAATGACAGTGCCCTTTGCAGCACCCAAATAATTACCTATTTCACTCCCCTTTTCTCCTCTGTAAACCTGTTACATTCGTGTCTTGGTTCGCTTCACTAAATTTAGACAAATCAGCAGAACACATATGCAAATTATGTGGCCCTATACAGAATACTAAGGTCAGAAGGGGGAAAGATCAAAAAGTGTCATCTCAGAAGTGAGATTTTCTGGATGTTAGATCTCATTACATTCACAATGAGCGTTTCATACATCCATTAGCATGTGTTGCATATTATCTTATTCTTCATAAGTACTATTTTAACGCAAACCATAATGATGTTTCAAATTGTTTGAAGGAGCAGGATGAAAAGTAATAAAACAAAAATCCAAGAGTAGCAAAAATTAAAATTAACTGGGACCATCATGTTGAAGCAACAGATTCTTGAATTCTCTTGAAAGATCTGATTACATGTTTACGAAAACTCTTTGTTAACACGGTTAACATAGAAACTAGTTTTTTTTTTTCTATAACTCCCTCGAGCGCCAAGTAAGTAAGTTTTATAGCAAAGCTAGTATCTATTTTACTCCTAATTCCTCCGATTTCAAATATTAGTGCAGAGTGATGAAATGTTTTATATGAATATTTATTTTATCAAAAGAACTTTTTTTGGTATTCGCCTGCTACTGGTGCCCAATACCGCTGTGTTAGTCTCAAAATAAATATATAAAAATGATGGAAACGCCGATATGTTCGCTTGTTAGCTGTGTCTACCTCCCAAATAATGCTCTGCTTGAAAATTCGTTTAATGGTGCTGTTACATTTGACTGCCTTATTGAACCTCTTCACAACATATAATTATGTTGTCATATAAATTTATCGTTCGAAACATTCCCAATATCAATTCCGGCTGTCAAGAGAACTAAACCTCTTATTAATGTGTTCCATTTTATATTATCTCCTAATAGCTGATTCCTAAACAGGTTGGAACATGTATGCTACGTGTAAGGAATTTCGACTTTTGACTATTGTTCTGAGCGTCAAATTTATGATAAAAATTGTTCCTCCTGCATAAAGTTTTATATATAATGAGGCTAGGACAAACGTAAATTAGTGTCTCATATTTCTTTGGGTCTCTAAATCCCGGAGTGGTGTTGGCGCGGGATCGTGGTTTGGCTGCGTTTTGACAGATAGGCCTAACTACACAACTGAATAGCATATAAGATAAATATTAATGTGAATATATAAACTTTAACATTTTTGCTAAACCGGCACACGCTATTGATTAATGCTGGTACTAACATTATATGCATATATACTGTATATAGCTTGGAATAGAGAATTGTCATGCATGTTACTTAATTTTACTGAAGAAAAGGATGGACGTATAACCCACACTGCAGTTATTAGCAGATGATTTTGACCCCATTTAATATAGCGTCAAACGGGATGACTTGATGTAGCTCCTAACGTTAAGACAATGCAATATTTTAGTAAGAAAAGGAACGAAATTACAAATAATGTCGATTCATAGGTATTGGTTGATTATTTGGAATTTACTGGCACAATTTTATAGTTTACAAGTATTAAAAATGTAAATGCATCAAGTTATCCCGCCTACCAGGATTGCTTGATACACTCATTAGTTTCCAGTGAGTGCATCACTAGTATATATTCAAGAGGAGACGTTTATATTTAACACCAATGCTGAACTGCAATGCAAATGAAATTAATTTATTTATAGTCTTTAAGCATCTCAGGCTCAGGCGGATAATGCAAAACAATTTTTACAAATACATACCAACGTATGAATACAACATGAAAGAAATTCTTACATTTAAATAGACATAAAATAGACTAGGCACATTCAAAAGAAATAATTGACAGTCAATAAAGAAACCAGGAAAGGCAAATTGCTCATAACGAAATACATTTGGGAAAGAGTTTCATGTCATGCTGATGTGGATAAAGTATACTTATATCATCGACTTCCGGGTACACTAACTGATCTCTTATATCTCAGGATTTTTTCACGAATTTAGGCATGCGCAAAACAAAATATCTGTTTCATGATATAAGATAGCACATATATTTTTTTTCGCGCATAAGCTTCAATAAAGTTTGAAAGTGTGTGAATGTTTACGGAACATTTTAATTACATGTTCGCCTTTTCCATTCAACAAATGGTTCATTTCATGTTTTCCAGCTATCAGGTTAGAAAGATTGCTGATTTCGAGGAACAATGTCACATTTTTTTATTTCCCGTTAACATTAGCAAAACAATATGTGCCATATTGTTAAGCATTCTCTGATTCTGAGTATGTTCTCTCCATTGTGGCTGAAAGATGTGTGTTCTGTCTAAACAGTGTTAGTGTATCAAGTCATACCCGTCAAGTGTAATTTTCTGTAAAACCAATTTCTTACAAGTTATTTTAATTATCTTAGTATCACTTCATAAATTTTATCATGAATAAATACTAACACCTACTGGTAAGTATAATACATTACTCACACTATTACTTTCTTCAGAAAAGATAAACGTTGACGAACGAAAATATTCTGTATAACAACTCACCAGTCATGACAGTAGACAGAAAAATCTATGTTACAAGTTGAAATAACGAAGGTTGGCACTAATTATGCACTACCTTTACAAAATTATATACACAACTCTTGTCACGAGAAATAATATTGTAGAAATATCATATTTGGTACTAAGTTATCCCTTTGACAATTAAATACTATATAACTGAATATATACTATCTATTATCCGCTAATAGACCTCTTATCTCTATCGTTTAAAAACTATATTTTATATTGAATTAGTTATCATTGCTAATAATAGATTTCCACTCCATAAGGCAAGTAGAAAAATCAGTCTGACAGCTGTTCTCTTCAGATCTTGTTAGTACAAGTCTAAATAAGTGTAAATGACAAGAATTTATTTTTTGGCCGATTGCAAAGAGGTAGACGTAGGCTAGACCATGGTTAAGATAAAACTGGTGAGTTCGAAAATAGATGTTTAAGCCTAACCCTAATTTAGGCTAAGATTAAACTACGTCTTTGCAATCGGTCCTTAGAGTCTTGGGAAGGTTTTTATTCTATGAGATGTAGCCTTTTGGTGATGGCGACTTTTTCCAAGTGTTGACGACTTTTCTTTCAATGATTGTAGCTTCGGTTTTAATCGTAGGAGAAAAATAAATAATTCTATTTTCTTTTCAATTAGTCTATGCGAAAATTGATGATATAATGTTAAGAGTGGTGCCAATTTCTTGACTAACGAAGTGATCGGAAAAACGGGTGTATTAGTCAATCCAACAAACATTACTATCTGTTAATTTCAGTTTCATTCAATTAAAAAAGTGTAACTTTATTTGGTAATTTTCATTGAAAAGGAAAGGTCACCAGAAATTGTTCTGTCTAGATTTAGACATCGATTTCGTAAAGAATAATGACGGAGGTTGAAGAGGAGAGGAGGGGAAATATAGGAATTTTAAATATCTTTATTTACTTGTTGTTGTAAAAGAATTACTGAAGAAACCTCTTTACTTAAATAATCCAATAAAGTAATATTTTTAACTACTCTATAGAGATAGAGTTTATATTACATCATATAGAGTCAAAGAACTAGCCGTCATTTTGAAAAGATTGCGACAAAAATATATTGTTTGGAATTTAGGTCATATACTGTGACTCGTACAAAAATTTTGCAGGAAACCAAAATGAAAGGTCGTGTTTTTTCTGTGTCACTATTACCATTCTTCCCGTAGAACGAATGTCTACAAAGTTATCCCGGGTTTTAATCTTGAAAATTGCAACCCGTAAGAGGAAAACAAATGTTGAATGAAGAGATTTTTATTTTTTCAAAGTGAGTCAAAAGTTTAGAATCAACTTAGTAAGTCGAAAATACGTATAGATAATGAGACCAAATGTTGGATATCCACTATGGAAACTGATGTCTGCTTTTTGTGTCTACTTTTAAATGTAAGTGGCGTTTTATCATATATCGTTTTATTCTAGCTGGTTCTCAGAAGTTCAAAGGAGAAGACGTTTTTCATCTACGTTCATTTGTTTAGAAGGAAATGCTAACCCATATAGGAAGTTTGATATAAATCAAAAAGGGATCAATTTTAATTTTCCAAGTGTGAGAAGTTAGTAAATCAAGTAAATACGTTTAAACTTGATTGAATCCAGTAGGTTAATTTACAAAATCACTATTCAAATAGGCTTGACAGATAAAGAAACAAAATCAAATGTACTTCGTAAAAATAAAATACGTTTACCTGATTGATAATCCAGCCGAGGACCACTAGAACACCGATCCGATGCTGGATTATCACTAAGCCAAAATTCAAATAAATTTCTAGTTTGAAAAAGCTCCATTGCATATCTTCTTGTTCCAACAAGCATACATTAGGTTAGTTATAACAACCAGCAACTCTGTTTTAAGGACAATCCACATATGTTGTTTCAACAAGTGTTTCATGCTTCTTTGTTTAATTCAACACAATATAAAATAAAAACAAATTAAAATGAAAGCAAACGACTGACAACTTGTTACAAGCTGGCATATTATCTTAGTGGCGGAGTATAACGTTTTGTGATTCAGTCGAAGCAGGTAATTCAGCATAACGCTAACATCTCTATGAATTGATAGAGATTTTGTTGATGAGTAGTGATCGTGGTACCAGGGTGATTGTAGATTGATTCAACGCGCATCATTCGCAAAAAGAAGACATAGCACACACTACTGTGTTGAGATATTGAAGAACTTTTAAGGACACGGGAGCTGTGCGTAACATGGGTATGGATGACCAAAAACCGCAACCGAAAAGAACATGGCAATGGCACTTGTCGTAACTACTTTGAAGTGTCGATATACGCTGCTGTGAGTCAGAAGTATGTGTTTTGGGTGCTGTTTGAAAACAAGTAGCCTACCTATAATCTTAGAAAAACCAAGAGGAGATGACCCAGACAGGCGTATACATTTAGCACAATAGGCTCAGGAGCAGTGCAATGAGTACTTAACCTTTTTGTGAGTTGTCCAGCGATAAGTTCCTGATCTATATTCACAGTGAAGACAACAAACGGAACGTTCATTTCTTATCAAATTCCAACCGATCATCGACAGATGGTGAGCGCATGGTCATAATGGTCTTAACGATAATGCCGTTTATTCGCTAAAGCACTCACGCAAAACAAATATTGGATCGCCGTCGCGTCACTGTGGTGTCCATTTTGCTCATTCTAACCGTCTGTCTGGCTTCACCCTCAATTAGGTATTTTCGCATTTGTAGCTTATATGATTTAATCTATTTTCATCTAGAACAAGTAATACGCGCCTCTGACTTACAGCTACCATCACCAATAATGCGTGTGAGGTTCTCCACAATGTTGCCACAAGTGCTCTTGCAATGCTCTCACAGGTTGCGCACCTTTGTTGTCCACTTTGCTCCCTGTCGCGCACAAATCTCATTTTCTCAAATTTCTTCAATATCTCAACACGCTTGCGTGTGTTCTGTGTCTTCTCTGAGGATGACGGGCACTGAAGTCAGCTGTAATTACTCTGATTTTGTGGTCACTACCCTTCAGCACAATTTCGATCCGTTCTTAAAGAGTAAACGCCATGCCGAATCACCCGCAACGACAGAATGGCAAACCATTGCGCTTCGTCAAGTCCCAGACGTCACAGTCTCCAATGACCAAAGTAAATATAAGTAGATTTAAAGGACTTCATATTTGAATTTCTAAGAATGAGCTATCCGAAAACGATATGTCAGTTGATGGCATTACTATTTAGAGTTCTCAACATGAATCCAAGATGGTGCCTTTCTAGATGGCCGACATGAAGTCCGTCCTTCCATCAGCGATCTCTAACATTTTATTTCACTCCCTATAGCAATTTTCGAATTACTAGAGTATTTCCATACTTTTGCCTTACCCTCAAATTAAAAAAATATCTTCAATGTAAGAGTTGAAACTTACGCTGAATAAAACACGGGATAACTTTGTAGCAGTTCCTTGTAGGAGGAAACTATGATAGTGACTCAGAAAAAAAGGCACAATTTCTGCAACATTTATGATTTAAATGCACCAAACCTATTTGTATGGCCATATATTCAACATGGTGGTCAGTTCTAGTATTCTAAAGGAACAATATAAAGTCTTACTGTGTACAGTAGCAAAAATATCACTTTTATTGCCGTTTTTGTTACCATACAACTACAACCGAAGCTAAAATCTTTTTAAAAAGTCGACAACGACTCAGAAAGTCGTTACGCCTCAGTCAAAGAGCTTTTCATCTCTCAAAATGTCTCTTCTTATTTACACTCCTTTAGACATGTACTGACAGCATCTGAAGAGAACAACCGTCAGACATGACTTCCCAACAGGTATTTTGGACTGGGACTAGACTATAACTTATCTAGTATAAACATGTTTTTATACCTGTTTCTCCTTCTAGAATGAGTATGGAAGTCCACTGTTATGTGATGGGACGTTAGCAGGAACGCTTACTGGAATTTTGGAAACGGGTTCTTCTACACGTTTACTAATATATAGTGCCATTGAACCGAAATTAAACTGGATACTGGAAACAATCGGCCAAGAAGCGCCATCGGATGAAACCTTCAACATTCTAGATCAGTTAGCCACAAGAGATCTTGAGGTATACTTCCAGAACTTCTAACATCTACTATAAATGCTCCTAATTGTATATATTTGAAATGTATAGATCATATTGCGGTAATTAAATCAATAATAAACTTTAAATGCACTTTAAATATTTCTTTTCGTGATGCATATATACATATATATTCACTTACACCCACTAAAATGTGAAAATTCACATATAAATACTATGAAATTGAAAAATATGTTAGGAAATATTCTTTAGTAATATTTATGTTTTATAAATGTATATTTTTTAAGTATTTAAGTTTGCGAAAGTATATTCAACACAACAAACAAAAATGCTTTGACTGAAAATGGATTTACTTGGGGTAAGGAAATTTTATTTGTGCTGCTCTACAACTTGGAGAATAAATTGGGACTGATGTTCCTGATTGGTCAGTTTTCCATTGAAATTTTGAATCAATGCAATTCCCCGTTCTGCCAGATCATTTAAAACATGCAGAGCTTTCACACGCTCTCGAGTCTGAAGGCAACTATCGTTCGTTTCCCATGTTTCAGGGTCTTCTAATAAAAAATCCGTGGAGATCACAGTGCTTCAAACAGCTTTCTGGTGTTCCTGGAAACGAAGTCACTTATTGCTTTTATCCTTCGTGGTCTCCTCATATCTTAAGCGCACGAGTTCTTCTCCGTCACTTCCATCCCTAAATAACGCTGTAACCATGTCTGTCTTCACTGCTGCGGGGACTTCAGGATCAAAGAAACTGAAACCAAAAAGTGGTTCGCTCAAATACAACAGATGTCGTGAGAAACTATGCATTGCTGCTTCTGCAAATTTTGCATTATTATTCTTGTAGGAATGAATGCGTCTTGAGAGATTCTGGTCATTCCTTGGAGCTGAAAGCTCAAGAAGAGCGGAATATCATGCCTTCAAATACACTGCGACGACAAATATGTTGAAGTCGCGAAGCCCGTTCAGCTCAGGGACGTAAGGTGAAACTGTGACGGGAAAAGATATACCTTCAGGCAATAAATCAATTTCGCCATCCATCGTGCACGATGGTCGGCTCCGGGAACGTAGAATATGATACTTCCTGGAAGAACTTCGCCAAGAAATATGAGAGCAAGTTGTAAAAGTTCTCTGTAATTATCTCTGGGTTGAGAGTGCGTCAGCTGCTGTTTGAAGAAAGATATCAGTTCATACTTTACTGGGGTCAAAACCTCTGCGACAACTTTGTAATGGATCCGGTGTCGAACTTCAGCTTGTCAATCGAGTTCCATGCCTCAGAGAACCGTTGAAAGAGTTTTATGTGTGGACCCATTGAAGCACCGAAAACCATGTCGAACACTCTCGCCACAATTAGTTCCATTATGTGATGCCTGCAAGGGAGTCTGATCAGATCGTTCTGCATTTCTGTTCCAGCAGGGTACAAGCTCCATTTTGTGACCCCCGTGTTAGATGCTTTTGCGCCAAAGCACATGAAATCCACACATGTTGTTAAGTTCCAATCCTTCAGCAATTTAAAAACAGCTTCCGACTGGGAGGCACCAATTCCATTTGGAATAGCAGGCACTCCTAATAGTTTCGTGTCACCATTCTTAGAAACGAGAACCACTATACGATTAACTGATTCCTTAGAAGTGAGAGCAGGTAACAACTTCTCATCCCAATGTACTGTAAGTGGACCACCAGATGAAAAAGACGAGCAAATTTCACTACCGATTTCTTTGCGGTTCCTTCTGCGTGCTTTCTAATAGATTCCCTATTAACACAGATTTCTCGTGAGCTGTGGCCCAAAGCTTCCGCTGCAGCAGTGAGAACATGAGTGGCATTTCTGTAGCTGTATTTGCACGATCCAGTGCTGAAGACAGCTCTGGTGTAATGATGTTGGCTGGTCGACATAACTTTGGCTTCTTTGTAGCCGACAGCCTTCGGGAAGTACCACCCCTGCCACCGTTCCTCGTATGCCTTTCTCCCTCTGTGCCAGTAAAAATTCGCGATCTTCTGGTATTTTTATAAGTTGAAGAGCTTCTGCATAAGTCACATCGAGAAGATCATCAAGAGCGTCCACAAACACATTTTCCTTGGTATTTTGCGTTTCAGTTCTTCGTGTAAAATTTTTCTTCAGTTTTTGCCACTCGTTATGTAAACCTTTCAGTTTTTCATTAACGTGATAATCATGCTTTGTGGGTATTCAAGCCTTTTCCCAAAACGGGAGAATTTCAGTGGTTGTTAAGCGCGCGCTTTCCTGAATTGTTAATTTTTTTTCGGAATGCAACTGAAGAAATCTTGCAAGTACTTGCCGCTTGGAAGGAGGTTTACATCCTGTTATGGATGATACTGTACTTGCTTTTACATGTTGGACTGTTGGTAATATTTGCTAGGTAACAGGTTTCGATCTGTCTCGTACAGATTTTCCGTCGATTCTCTCCAAAATTTATTCCTAGAAAATAATCTCATCTAGGTCTCCTTGGAAAGAACAGAAATATAGTGAGCAGGGTCTTAATAGAATTACTTTCCCAGAGTGTATTCACGATTTCTAAAGTGTATTTCCCATTGTATCTTGTTTTCAAATGTCAAATAATTGTATTAAATGCTAGGTTTGAGAAGAAGATCTCAGGTAAAATGAGAAAGTCAAATGACATCACAAGCGCCCAATGTAATATACTCGTCACGCACCCTATATATGAGACCTCTAAACATATCATCACCTAACTTTACAATACGTCGTGAATACATCCGGAAGTTATATACTGTAAGTGTGAAAAATGTACCGCAAAGAGAAAAAGTTGAGCTGATCCAGGGAAACGCTGAGTTTCGCATATAATGCTTAAGTAACGTAAACGTAGCTGTAAGTTTGAGCGCCTTGAGCGACCTTTAAATATTAAAATACTTTCATGAAATTTTGCACGCATGCTTAAGTAACCAAATGGAATAAATTTAGGGGGTGAGACTCTCTCAAAATAAATTTCGAAATTTTCCCATATAACTTGTTGCCACCCTAACATATCTATATATATATGTTACCTACTCAATTTTGTTTGAAAACAATAATCCGTGATTATAGCAAGAAAAAAAGGAATAAGTTTTCCACCCTGGGGCCAATAATGATCGTAATATGCAAGATTTCATATATTTTTTTGTTCACTGATTTGTCTCTTGAGTGCACTGGAAGTATAATTCTAGGTACAGTTTGGTCTTTCTAATACACGAATATACAGTCAACTTTTCATTTCTTCGCGTAACTTGCTTGCTTCCATTGAGACACGTGGTAACCCTGGATGACGAGCAGTTCGTGTGTGGTTTGTTTCCCAATTCCGGAAGGGAAGGAGAATGCAAGGCAAAACATCGTCGCGTACTTTTAGCAACGCCACGTTTTTTGCAGCATACTTTTAATTCCTGCTATTAGAAAAATAAAAAATAGATAGTTGATAGAGTTTATATCATCACAGCAGAACTATAGAATAATTTGGGCACTAATTTCACATAATTAACAATCCAACTTTACTAGTTAGAGCATGGTTTCTCAGCATGGGGGTCGCGACCTCCAGGGTTCTCAAGTTGTTTTCACGGAGTTCGCGAGGGATCTGTGTGTGTATTAAATAGTCTCCTGAAAAGTGAAACGAAACAGCTTATTAAATAAAATAAAAGTGCCCTGGGGGTTCGCCAGCCAGAAGACATAGTAAAAGGGGGTCGCGGCACGAACAACGTTGGAGAAAAGCTGAGTTAGAGTGCAGGAGATTGTTTAAACGACACGACTGTCAGGTTTCTCTTCAATGACTACCCATGAAATCGTTGATTATACATAGTGCAACTTGAGAAATTAGCCTTAAAAAGATATTTTCACCAAGATAAAGAAAATAACGAAAAATATGTATCCTACAAGGAATACCACCAACCATGATTTGCCATGTAATGGTATTCCGAAATTGCCACATTATTGAAGTCAACCCTTTGAGAAAGTCCAGGAAACTGAGAAAGGTTTAAATTTAAGTTTGATGAGCATTACTCGAAGTGCTTTGTCCAGAATATGGTAGTGTTAAATTCAAACTACACTAGTTGAAAAGTTTCCGTGCATTAACTAGGGTGAGAGTTATTTTTCTTTATCTTTTACAGGGTATTAAGCTGTTGTAATAATGCCCTCATATAAATTCTTTACTTTTAATATCCTAATGTTACGGGAGCCTCGGTGGTTCAGTCGCAGCCGACCCAGGGTGACCGTGTGGTTTTCAGCCGGAGGTCCTGCGCCTTGTAAATTGCGCCGATAATTCTAAGACATGAAATGCCATGTGTTTAAAATACATGAAATTTCTTACCGGAACGGTACTGTTATTAAAAACGTCGTCATTTCATTATTGTCATTTTTGTAGCATTTCTTTACGCCTTTATTCCGGAAACCTCAATAATTATTAATAGTTACTGGTATTATCATTGGTACACTGTTACAGAAAAAGTGCCCTAGCGGTACTACGCCTAGAGCTGAAACCGGGTCACATTTGCTTAATGACCCAGCCTGACACGATCATAGGTTACGAATGATCCGGTCTTTGAGCTTAATGAACTTGAAATTTTTGGCATCGTATTTTTCATGCTGTTGGGGTAATTATTCGGGTCCCCGTAACTTCTGAAAGTAAAACTGTTCAAACGAACGAAATTATTAAGAACTCTGCTTTGTCTTCAGTCTTACCGGGTCGAAATCGGGCCAATGTGTCAGACTGGGTCCCAAGAACAGAGCCGGTCCGAAATTTGAACAATTACCCCGTTTCAGCTCTGCTACGTCCTGCTCTATCAAAAGTTTCCTCTTGATATAAATATATATTCAAGTTTCAAAATAGTGCTTTCGCGCTACCAGGGTGTACCAGAGCAGAAACAGACGACTAGTTAATACTACAACGTTGTATTATTAGTTTATATTAAATGTTTTCAAGCTGGTAACTACGAGGTATAAGGAGCTCACAGTAGTGTGAGACCTATTGAATGTCTAGAATTCATTGTAAATCTCTTTAGAATCAATATTTTCAGTTTCACTGTGTAACACTTCATTTAGAATATAGTTCTTGGCTGGCTAGTTATTTGTTCAGTAGGCTTAGATCTGTTTATGAACGTCACTGTAAGGGCTCTATTACCGGTACACTTTCTGATCAGCTTGCTAATAAGATTGCTCTACGAGCTTGCTGTCGAGGAAGTTTGAGTATACTACGCACCAATACACTATCGATATTACAGATCAGCTTTCTCGACGAGCCTGTTCTTGAGCAAGCTTGACGTGTTTTTGCTAGTACACTGTTGAGTTTGCTGAAGAGCTTCCTCGACAAGCAAAATCGTCAGTGTAAGGCGCTGTTACTCTGAGGGAGTTCAGGTGTGCATGTTCATCAGCAAGCTCAGACATTTTCACAGTTTTTCTCACTCACACCCCGCAAATGCCGGGAAAGTACCTCCAAAAATAGGCTTTGGCCCACTACCCAACATCCTCTCCTCTTCCCGACCCAGGTCTAAGCCACGGTTTCCTAAAGGCTATAATTGAGAGAGAGATTGCTAATTGATATGACCAAGAGTTCTGATAAATATTTCACATCTATTAAATTTTTAATATTCATAAATTTTATATTCATTTAACAGAAGCCACCTCCCACAAAGTTCTGCTGTCCTCAAGGGTACTGCACTTAATTCCGCCAGTTGCCTGGTTTTCGACCGTACTTCTGTTTGTACATAATTAAACCAAAACACTCTTCATCAGTGTCCGATATGAATCGTTGGTCTAAAAACGTATCTTCTCTTACTACGTGTCTCACAATGCCAGATAATTTCCATGTGTCTCAGTTCAAGACAGATATTTCATCCATTGAGATCAAGAAAGGATTTAAGTGCTGCAATAGCGATCACCAGGCTAATGTTACGATTTATTATTTTCGTGGAAAATATTTCGATACCCAAAGTGAGAATGGAGAACTACAAATAAGCTGTTTTTAATTCTCACTGTTCAATATACGCTATATCAAATTTCCGATCAAAAGTTACAGGAACACCCTACTGGTTCTATATTTCTTATCGCAACGGCGTCGTTCCGGTTCACTTTAAACACGAAAAACGAGATTCCGTCTCAGTACTATAACACGTCTTTTGTTTGTTCTTAGGTGCATTTCTGCATTTCCAAGTTGTTTCTATATGCTCTTTTGTTCGTTTTTTCCATTCACCTGTTGTTCTAAGTTTCCTAGACCCTTAGTTTATACTCTGTTGATGGTAATGATGATGGTGTGTTATGTTCTGCCTGTAGGTCGGTCCCTGACCCGAAAGTTTCTGGGCAAGGTGAACCTGTGGTTGTTTGCCATTGCATTGTGTGTTATATTTGTTCCCCGGCCCATCTGGTCTTCTGGTTTTTCAGGTCTGAGTCTCGTGGACGATCTTGGGGCCCCAGTTTTTTGCTGGTCATTGTTAAACTGTTTAACAGAATTTAGTAGTATAAATTTTGTTCAGTCTTGTTTCTCGAACGTCTTTTAGCTTTCGGGGTATTGAACTTTGTCTGTTTCAGATTCCAGTTATGTTTCAAATTTCGGTTTCATTTTTTTTATTAGTATTATTTATTTGCAGCAGAAATAATAATATTAATAATAATAATGGTAGTGTGTGTGTATTTGTTTTCCGCTTGTTAGTAACTGGTGGTGTCTCTGGTAGATCTTTCGGTTGGTTGTTCTATTATATCTTCTAAGTAGTGTAGTATATGTGTTCTACCAATGGGAAGTGGCGTGCGTTGGTTTTAGTTATAATACCATCCAGGTGTAACGGGATAGTTTTACCCCCATCGAATTTTTACCCCTCGGTAAAAATGTCACGGTATATTATTACCCCCTTGTCGTTTTCAGTGAACATTAAATGAAAATGTTAAATCTTTTTACATATAATTACTACATAACAGATGCTGCATCCGTACATATAGTTTGGTCAATGGGGGTAAAAATTCAGTAGTGAATTTTAACCCCCCACGTCGGTTTTCCTTATCTTCAAAGAAACATCCTGTTTTTCTTTATATAATTACTACGTAAGAGACGCTGTATCTGCACATATAGTTTGGTCAATGGGGGGTAAAAATTCAACCGGGAAATTCTTACTCCCCCCCGACGGTTTTCCTTATCTTTAAACAAAGATCTTGTATTTTTACACAGAATTACTATGTAAGAGATGCTGCATATGCACATATAGTTTGGTCAATGGGGGGGGGGGGTAAAAATTCAACAGTGAAATGTATACCCCCCACGTTGGTTTCCCTTATCTTCAAAGAAACATCCTGAATTTTTCATATAATTACTATATGAGAGATGCTGCATCTGCACATATACTTTGGTCAATGGGCCGGTAAAAATTCAACCGTGAAATTTTTACCCCCCACGTCGGTTTTCCTTATCTTCAAAGAGACATCCTGTATTTTCAATATAATTACTGTGAAAGATGTGCTGCATCCGTACATATAGTTTCGTCATTGGGTGGTAAAAATTCAGCTTGGAATTTTTACCTCCCACGTCGGTTTTCCTTATCTTCAAAGATATATCCTGTATTTTTTCATATAATTACTATATAAGAGAATCTGCATCTGTACATACAGTTTGGTCAATGGGGTTGGGGAAATTCAACCGTGAAATTTTACCCCCACGTCGGTTTTCCTTATCTTCAAAGAAACATCCTTCATGTTTCACATAATTACTAGACGCTAAATCTGCGCATATAGTTTGGTCAATGGGGGGTAAAAATTCAACTGTGAAATTTTTACCCCCCCCCCCTCCACGTCGGTTTTCCTTATCTTCAATGAAACATCCTGTATTTTTTCATATAATTACTATGTAAGAGATGTTGCATATGCACATATAGTTTGGTCAATGGGGGGGGGTAAAAATTCAACCATGAAATGTTTCCCCCGCGTCGGTTTTCCTTAACTGCAAAGAAACATTTGGTATTTTTACATATAATTATTATGTGAGAGATGCTGCATCCCTACCTTGGTTAATAGGGGTGTGTGTAAAAATTCAACAATGAAATTTTTACCCTACACTTCGGTTTTCCTTAACTGCAAAGAAACATTCTGTATTTTTACATATAATTACTATGTAAGAGATTCTGCATCCGTACATATAGTTTCGTCATTGGGGGCTAAAAATTCAACCGTGAAATTTTTACCCCCACCTCGGTTTTCCTTAACTACAAAGAAACATCCTGAATTTTTTACATATAATTACTATATAAGAGAATCTGCATCTGTACATACAGTTTGGGCAATGGGTTGGGGAAAATTCAACCGTGAAATTTGTACCCCCTCGTCGGTTTTCCTTATCTTCAAAGAGATATCCTGTAGTTTTTCATACAATTACTAGACACTGCATCTGCACATATAACTTGGTCAATGGGGGGTAAACATTAAACAGTGAAATTTCCCCCTCCCCCACGTCGGTTTTCCTTATCTTCAAAGAAACATCCTGTATTTTTTCATATAATTACTATGTGAGAGATGCTGAATCCGTACATATAGTTTCGTCAATAGGGGTAAAAATTCAACCGTGAAACTTTTACCCGCCACGTCGGTTTTCCTTATCTTCAAAGAAACATCATGTTTTTCTTTATATAATTACTATGTAAGAGACGCTGTATCTGCACATATAGTTTGGTCAATAGGGGGGAGCTAAAATTTCAACTGTGAAATCTTTACCCCCCACAACGGTTTTCCTCATCTTCAAAGAAACATCAAAAAAAATTTCATATAATAACTATGTAAGAGATGCTGCATCTGCACATATAGTTTTCTCAATGGGGTTAAAAATTCAACCTTGGAATTTTTACCCTGAACGTCGGTTTACCTTAACTACAAAGAAACATAACGTGTGGTGGCCATCAGTTTTGAGGGAATTGAAAAGCATTCGGGTTCACCCAAACGTGTGGAAAACAATAAAAGATTACTTCCAAAACAGAACAATGGAAATAGATACGGCTGATGGCGTCGTGAGCAAGGCACCGACGAAAGGATTCCCGCAGGGCTCAGTGCTGGGGCCGATTGTGTGGGATGTGATATTTCAGCCATGTCTGGAACTGTTAAACGGACTGGAAGTGGAACGGATCGTGGGATATGCGGACGATCTGGCGGTCGTAATAAAGGGCAAAAGCAGGCAAGATCTACAAGATAAAGCAAGTCATATTATTGGAAGAATGACATCGTGGTGCGAGAACAATAAACTATTAATATCAGCAGAAAAAACGAAATATGTAATATTTAAGGATAAACTGAATTCCAATAGGGGACCAATAATGAAGATAGAAGGGAAAACAATTAAAAGAGCAAAAGAGATAAAATATCTAGGTGTGCTACTCGATGAAAAATTAAATTTTAGATATATGTTAATAAAAATAAAGCTATTAAAATATCACATAAAATTGTAAATATCGCTACCAACGACTATAGAATACCAATCAATATCATACGAATGTACCACGATGTCATGATTCGCTCCGTTGTTGGATATGCCGCCAGCGCCTGGTGCCACCGGATGAATGATATAAGACAAATACAAATTATCAACAGATTTCAAAGACAAATCTTACTCCGTCTTACAGGAGCCTATAGAACCACTCCGGTGGAGGCACTCCAGGTGGCGACCGCGACAATGCCCATGCATCTTCAAATTAAAATGATGGGAGCCGCGTACTGGTTAAAGAAAGGAAGAGGAGATAAAATTATGAACGTCTTACATCAGGCAGCAGAAAGCAAGGGAGAAATTCAAGAAATACTTACCAGTGCGTGGCAAAGATTCTGGAATGAAACATCTAAGGCTAGAAGAGTGTTAAGCATGTTTCCGGACGTGGCAGAGAGGGCAAACATGAACCTAGAACTGGAAGGAAGTCTACTGCATTTCGTTACCGATCATGGGCCCTACCGTCAGAGACTGAAGGATTAGAAACTAGTTGAAGATAATATGTGCCACGCCTGCGGGGTGATTGCTTCCCCGGACCACGTGGTCCTCAGATGTAGAGAAACAGAAGAACTGGTTAGAGATCAAAGAGACCTTCTGGGGGAGAGACCCGTTACAGAGGTTCTGAGAAGACCAGAACTGGTGACGGTCCTCCGGCAGACGGCAGATAAAGTGTCTGCATTTTATAGGAAAAGATAGGCGATCCGTAAAATAATTCATACGTGCTACATCTAGTGAGACATGACCGGACTGTGCAGGCAAACAGGCGCGCGTGATCGGGGCAACCGCGGCAACTGCGATAAAAAGGATTTTCACAGAACGGTGAAAATCAGGTAAAATACACTATAATAGCAAAACGTCTGCTACTAAAAGTAATAACTAATATATCGAGAAAGAAAATAACTACCTTCAAGAAAAATGAAAACATCAGCATCAATGTGGTGTTACTGGAACTCCAGCAACAAAGAGTGCCTCGCATGGAACTCCGGTGAGAGACACTCGATTAGTGTGAAAGTGTAAGTGTGTATATGGTGGAGGGAACCAGGCTTGATGATAGTGTTATATTTGGTGGAATAAACAACGAATTAACAAACAGACTAAAAGTTGCGGAAACCGCAACCTGAGGTCAAACAGCGCTTATAATACCTTCGTGTGAATGTTTGCGAGTGAATGTGTTTAAATGAAACATATGGGGAGTAGAGAAGAATGAAGAGGAAAGGAGAGTGCGGTGAACTACCAGGAAGCAAGACCTTCCAAAAAGGAAGAAAGAAACCATACTCTTCATCTCCCCCAATGGCTCAAAATGTGAACGATGAAGAACAAGAAAGAAGAAGAAGGTAGACCAACCCTGTGACGAGAGGAGGATCCAGCCCAGAGGGAAGACACAATACCCAAGGAACGCAGAATCTAACCTTTTTATTCTACAGGGGAAGAAGAAGGAGAAGCCATATTTAAGTTTATGTTGTGTCGTCCTGTTTTGTCCTGTATGTGTCTTTATGTGTTGTATGTGTTTTGTACAAAAAGAAAATAAAGTAGGTAAAAGTAAGTAAGTACCCCTCCCATGTAAATGTTCCATCAGATTAGGAACATAGACCAGGAGAACATTCTGGATGCCTGGTCATAAGTCCATCCCGCAACACCAGCTGTCTCAACAGATTGAACATAGGAGATTCTTGGAATGCCGGCATTCCGGCAATCCAACAATCTATAGGGGTATGCCTGCCCCAGGCTGAGAAGTACAAATATGTGCCTGATGCACGTCCTTGAAAGTGCACAACTCAACCTGTGCAATGGATGCAAAGAGGCAGGGGTGGTAAGGCGGGACCCCCAATAAAAAAATAAAAAAAATATACCTCCCTCCCCCTTTGAGCACTTTCCTGTCACTTATTACAGCAGACCCAATTAGTCACAATCATAATCTCCCTCATTTTCTTTCCAGCTACAAAACAAGTTCCACGTCTTCCGATACAAACGAACTTGTGGAAAACAATTTTGCTTTTTCCACCGCTAGTATTGGCAATTAGTATTGGCGAGTCTCCACTCCCTCATTTACCAGTCTGTATTTATTATCAGTGGTTCTAAGTTGGTGATCCCCGAAGCCCTGTGAACGTGGGTTTTACGTGGAACAGCAAACTATAAGCCCAATCTCTTTTATCTCCGGACTGCATTGAGATATGAGGGTCACGTAAACGCATTTCGATGGTTACATCAAATAGATTTGATTTCCATTATTCGAAATTATACTTCTGCTGGGTCTAATTTTATTTTTTAGAGATCTGGCATTTTCGACATTTTCACATTTTCAACCTATTGCAAGTATCCGTTATTGCAAGTATCCGTGATGCGCCACCATTTTGCCCCTTACATCCGACACTAATAGGTACTTTACATATAGGTTTGCTCGACTGCCTTACTTGCATTAATAGTATTGTAGAGGCCTGCAAAATTTGGAGGTCTGAAATCCTATAGCTATCTTAGTTTGCAACCATGGAAAATAAGTTTGATATTAAATATTTTCCATTTAAATGTAGTTTCGAAATATGTAATAAACTGGCGTAGTGCCGTTTGAAAAAAAAAACTTTCTATTGGGTTGGCAACATTGTTCATCCTGTGTTAATGCATAATATGTTTTAGGTGTTCCCTCTTGGTGTACTTTCTTGGTACCAAGTTTGGCTAATTCTGCTTTGTTGGTTCAATAGTTATTGTAGATTATATCCGAACAAAAACACCAGAGGTGCAAAAAGTGGAGCCAAGTTCTTTAGCCCTAAAAAGGTGTGAAATGGGAGACGGAAGAGCCAAGTTCCTTGGTGACAGCATGTAACAGGAACAAAGGAACTTGGCGCGACCTGGCAACAGCCTTAGGGTTGATGGCAGTGGACGTAGTGGGTTTTAGGATCCCCACCACCCTTATAGCTTGAGGATCGTGAGCCTTGTCACCTCGCGCCAAGTTCCTTTGTTCCTGTTACATGCTGTCACCAAGG
>JAGDQP010016809.1:0-39837 GCA_022664845.1 Lepisma saccharinum
AAAAAACAACTAAAAATGACTTTTTACAATATATTAGTCAATACACCTTAATACCGTTAAGAAGAATTGAATTTGTGGAAGTGGATGCCCTGAAGTGGACCCAGAAGAATTAAGTCCATGATTTCAGCATTTGTTTGGAAAGCCTCAATGAAGTCGGTCACTTTGGGCATCGATCCGAGAACTTTGGAATAAAAAGTGCATACAATTTCTACTAAGTTATTTTATCAACTGTGATGTAATCTTGATATATACTCCAGGAAAGCTTGAGAAAAGTAGAGCTTACACTTATTTAAAATGTATATTTTTTGCTCTAAACACATAGTTGAGGTAAATAATCTCTTTCATAGTAATTAAAATTTAATAGTAAATATCTATCCATATTACCAAATTAAAGCTTGCAAAAGCTAGACAAGTGCAAAAAAAAAAAAAAGCTATCTAAAATTATTTGAAAGATAATAGTTCTGTTGGTAATTCATTCTACTCGATGAAAATGATCCGAAGCGTGAAGATCAAAACTCATAGTCTAAAATCAGTTTCCTACATAACGACAGAGGAGTAAGTTGTTTAATTTCTTCGCAAGTAATTAAATAATAATAATAATAATGCTTGCTATTGTACACATTGTCCTTATGTCGTTATGCACAATTCTTATTTTGAAAAGTATTACAGACAGAAACGCGCGCGCGCACGCATGCATGCATACATGGCAAGATAATTATAATGGATGACTGTATAGTATAGTGTATAACTGAATATGAATTACACCCCCCTTCGACTACATTCCTGGCGTACTCCCTGGTGACAATAAACCCAGTGGTCAAACAATTTTGCAGTGTTAGATAACAACATTCTTTTAGTTAAATTTGGACATGACTTAGGTTGATTCACTGTAAACACAAAACAATCTGATTGCTGATTCCAGCTAACCCCTAGTAATTGTACACTTTCATTTTTGTCTAAAGATAACGATTTGTCAGTTTTCTTTTCCTCAATAACAACTGATTCAAGAATCTCGGCTTTATTTGAGGCCCATTTACTCAGTTCAAACCCACCCCTTGCCTGTAACTGAATCAGCTAATCCTTTAGTTCAATTGCATAATTTATACAGCTTCTACCAGTCAATAAGTCATCAACATACATATCTCTTAAAACTACCTCTGCAGCCATCGGGAATTGCTTTCTTTCATCTTTTACTTATTGTTGAAGGTAATTGAAGGTACTTAGTAACCAAGTATGGAGCGCTGGATGTACCATAAGCCTACGCTAGGATAACAATCTATATTCCTGTAATTCCCCTTCAGGAGAATCTTGGTAATCAACATCTCGCTTGTCTACCCTAATAGCACGAAACATTGTTACAATATCTGCCGATAAAACAACGTGGTGACCTTTAAAACGAATTAATAATGGAATAATATCATCTTGCAATTTCAGTCCAACTAACAAATTATCATTCAGAGCAACCCCTGTGGATGTTCTACAGAAAATATTCAGAAGATTACTTTCCAGTTTAAAGTGCTGACGTTCAGCTAGTTTCTGTGTTCAATTTTTTTTTTTTTTTTTTTTTTTTTGGCACGACTTTAAGATGATCGTAACACGGAAAAATATCTGCATTTTCATCCCCACGTTGAATCTGCTGTAAGTACTGATGTCTTTCTTTCCTATTGTTTTTATTTACTTTATTCTTTTGCTGTAGAGTTAGCACTTCTAGATTTTTTAAAGTCTAAGGTTTAATGTATTTGTAGGTATGCTTGTTTTCGGTGTATATAATCAGGGTAAAAAATGGTATTTCCACCAGTTTTCTTTCCACAATACCAATACAAAAGATGCAAGAACCGGTGCCAAAGTAACGCGTTACTTATTAAGTAACGTAACACGTTACTTTTGAAAGCGAGTAAAGTAACTGGTAAGGCGTTACTTTTTGACAGTGGGTAAAGTAACTTGTAACGCGTTACATTTTAAAAGTAACGTGCCCAACACTGGTGTGTACTACATGTGTATAACAAGTGTCGCAAGGTATATAAACAGTGGGAATAAACAAAGCAGACGATAACTTCAGTTTTAACAAGGGATCAACAGACGGAGCCACCGACGACAAAGGAGAAGCATGACTGATCTCAGCAGAAGGTGCCTATAAAAGACAGACGCACCTTTACAAATTATCACTTCCCTGGGTGATCACTTCTCTCCTCTTTCCTCGTACTTAGTTGCAGTCGGACTGGTACATTCCTTCTGCCCTGCATATTCAGTTGCTGTCGGACTGGTATGCTACCTAACCTGCACACTGAGTTGCTGTCGGACTGGTGCGCTACCTAACTCTACCCCGTGCTCAATTGCTGTCGGACTGGCACATACCTGAGACTCAGTTGCTGTCGAACTGGTGTCTTCCTTCCTTCACTCAGTTGCTGTCAGACTGGTGCAACACCTAGTTCTCTTCTACGAGGCATATCACCCGAGAAGAAGAAGAAGCCATAAAAGTGTTACTCTGTAACTCATCCAAATTGTAAATTACTTGGGTACGGGTATTCTTTTTTTATTAATTTATTGGACTTATATCATTTTGAAATAAAACTGGTGATGGGCAAAAGCCACAAACCCCATGTATCTATTTTGTCTCTACCTCAACGTCACGCTGAAAACAGCAGAACGTTACGATATGTTTATTTGAAACAAATTCGTACGGGAACAAGCTGTCACTGGAGGGATTTTACACACGCCATTTGGGTTGTGACATTTACTCGTTTTTTTTACGACTTTCCCATCGATTTTGACCCAAAAATACGTTGTTGTTTTTCATGTGACTGTGCTGCTTGGAAAGTTTCAGCCCTCTTAGTAAAAACTCGAAAGTATCCAAGGGCATCCTTAAACAATCGAAGAAATAATCGGGATTTCAATGTTAATTATATTAAAAACTTTTTCGTATCTTTGGCTCAGGTCGTTGGGGTTAGGTAGAGCATGAGGAAAGTATCGACCAGGGCCTTAGTTAAGGCACTATCCGGTATTTGCCTGGCCAAAGTGAGTGCAACCGTGGGAAATCTGTTAGTATAGCCGGAACCCACGTACCTACTCATTGCAGCTCCGAAGTCTGCGACATTACTATGTGAACAACGAGAGCTGGGTACGATCGGAATGAAAGCTGTAAAGATGATGTAATTACTCGTAAGTACTTCTAACTTCATTGATTAGGTGAATACTATTTCTTCTCTTTTAGATCGTTCAAAAATTATGTAAGTAGGACCTACATCTTTAGTCAATTAATATGACCTGCTCCAACTTTTAAGCAAAAATAAGCATATATTTCTCTGCTATTAAACTAGATTAGTGCATAAATTCATAGCGTTTTATAACGTTACAAATTTTTATGTACCGGTACGTTAACAGGAGAACAGTAGTTAATTAGCAATTACACAGATGCTGAGATAGTACATTGTTATTGTAGTCTATCAGTACAGTCACAACAACACTGACTCATTCAGTAATGTCGTCCTCTCCGTTGTCAAAGATTATCTGCCAACGTTAGAGGAAGACTTTGAGGTCTTGACTGTAGAACTCGTGTATTTTACTTGAAGAAATCAGTCAAGCTTTAAGAGCAGCTTCATCATCAAAGACTTGCTGCTTAATATGGTAAGAGAGAAAGAGAGAAAGCGGAAAACATGAAATTCTGCCAGGACAGGATCAAGGCAAGAGGGAGGGTGCGGAAGAATTTCCAATCCGAATTGTTCAATAATTTCTTTGGTCAATTTGGCCGAATGTGGGAGTGCATTTCTGTACCTTACCCATCGAGTGCAAATGGTGCCCAATGGTTGTGTGGTCACATTCCATAAGTTGTGCCAGTTCCCACATTGTTTGACGGGGATTCTGTTGAAGGTACTGATTTAAGCGATCTTTGTCAAATTCTGATGGTTTTCTTGATCGTGGATTATCAGATAAGTTAAAGCGTTGTTCCCGGCCCGGAACAGACAGAACCATTTCATTGATGTCCTTTCAGCATTGACATTAACCCCTTGCACCGCATAATTGCTTTCGCAGTTTCTGCTTCACTTGATCCTCGGTTAAACTCGAAGAGTAGAGTGGGTGCCGGGAAGGTTCCACTTTCTTCACTTGACACCCCCTCTGTAAAATAGACAAGATGTGCACAGGATTGAAATGCACTGTGTTTTCACGAACACAACACTACGAACTAAGCAACAACAATGGAATAACGAACAACGGGCTCTTGACTTCTGATTTTTTTATCGGGATTTCCTAGTCCAACAAACTGTTTAAATCAACACTAATTCAACACGTGTTTTTAAGCGAATCTTACGTATTATCCTGATCCCATCCCCCTGTCAGCGAAACTAATCAAAGTTTGAATTTCTCAGCCCTGGAATGCATACGTAGCTAATAGTTGAACGATCACTTTCCTCAATTTTGAATTTAAATTTATCTATGACGTTTAGATATTTATGACTCAGACCTGTCCCAGTAGCACACATACGTGTTTTCAACGTTGTTTTAAATTTATTTCGTTGTTTAAGACTGGATGAGCGTCCACGTATTTGTTTTCTCGGTCGAGAGATGGGGTGAGAGTTTCCGCAACTGGGCTTCCACCTGGTGAGAGTTGTGTGAAATATTTATGCGCGGAGAACAGCACTGTTGCAAACCAATAACTGAAAGTTACTACTAACTGAAACATATATATAAATTTTTCAAGAGTTGGTGTTAGGGCCCACTGCTGTTACAAGTTTCTACGACAGAATGTTACAAGTTTAACTATCTAATAGTAATCCTAATAAGAATTCTACAAGCGGCAAGCAAATTTTGATTGCCGAACAGAAGTTGGTGGGGCAAGTTAGTCTTTGAATATTCGTATCAGTGCAAAATAGGTTTGATGAACCTTATAGTCGAGTTTTCAAAAATGAGCTTGCATAAAATCTTGTATACTATTTATAATAAAAGAGGTTTGGCTAATTTATTAATTACTATATATGTATTTAAATGGTTGAAATGTGTTCACCTGTATATTTGTGGGCGAGCTGATACAAATAAATCTCTCGTCGTTGCGTTTTTAAAACTGTAATTGTTTACAATCGAAGTTCAAATTTGCAGTGATAACATCGTGTGATGTAGAAAGAAGTTTTTCATCTTATAAAACTGCTTTTTTAATATTATTTGTGGCCCTTAGGCATCTAAGACTCAGGCAGGGATACGGGGCAAAATATTCAGGAAAGTGTCGGCCTGTTGAAGATTTGCCTATCCCATCCCGACATTTGCCTGGTGCGGCTGAGGAAAAACCCTGAAAAAAACCTGAGTCAGGTTCGTTGGCCGCTGGAATCGAATGCTACGAACTCCCGAATGCTACGCCAACGCTCTACCACTGAGCTACGGAGGCTCGGTGTATAAAACTGTTCTACCAGACAATCGACATTTCTTTCTATTTGAAAATCTGAAAATGCAAAGTGTTATACACTGTATTGCCAAGAACAGGTGCTCGCCTTATAATCAAAAAGTCCGGGTTTGATACTCGGTGCTGGCCACCCTGACTGAGATTTTCCCTGGTTTCCCTCAGTCATACCAGGGAAATGTTGGGATGGTACCTTGAATAAAGCCAGGGCCATTTTCTTCCAAAAAACCTTCCCCTTGTTGTTAATGTCCGGTATAAAATGGTTGAAATCGGGATGTATCTGGAAATTGTTAAGTAAATAAAACTATATACTTGTAAGTTCATTCTTGTTTCAGTTTTTCATGTAACGTATACGCAGATACAAAGTATTATTTGTAAAATATTGCAAAACTATCAAATATTATATATTACCAAATTATACTACAGTAAAACCTCTTTCATCTACTCTTCACGGAATCGGACCTGTTTCGGATAAACCAGATTTACGATTTTTCATGCAGTAAATCTCTGCAAACACAGTAACAAAATGGTTTATTTTACAAAGAACAAAAATTATTTTAATAAATTGAGGGCAAAAACAGCACAAAACGGCAAATTTTAAAATTTTCATTGTGGAGAACTCGCTTACTCCAAGGGTATATATGTTGTACACTGTAATCTGAAAGTAACGAGAAATTACATTATTTCTCGAAAATCGTTTCAGATAAGATTAATTAGGAGAATTTACTTTTCAAATATTACCAATACAGCTTTAGTGTATGTACCATAATTTTAATAATTCATTTTAAGCAGACCCGAAATATGGACATATAACGTCCTTGTTGCGAAATGTAATGCCATGGTTTCGAAATTTGGAATACAACCTTGGCAAATTAACATAAATTGTGTGTGTTTGAAAATAAAGTTTTGAGAGTTTAAACTGTGATCTGGCAACGAGAATGAGATGACCAGAACATCGGGGAAGCTGCATAACGAAGAACCAGTGAATCCGCCAGACTACCACAGGGGGTGAAAGCCCCAAAATCATTGAGAGCACTCTCCCCAACTTACAAAATTTTCCGATTAAAAATCAGTAGAAACCGTGCAAAACTCCACTTATTCCCTCCTAATTTTAACTTTACACCTCCCAAAATCTAAATCCTGGAGGCATTCCTGTGAAGAACTCAATAGATTGCATAATTTACCCGACATTATAAGAATAACGAAATCATGACGGCTATGGGCAGGCCATGTATGTCAAATGGGAGAAAGTGATGATTATATTCCACCTTGGTTGGTCAAGATGAAAACTGGCTTGATGTTGCCCGGGATAGAATCCAATGGCGACCGAGTTCTGTAAAGTATAGAGTTAGTTACTTAGTTTTCGCAACAACACCCATGTATTTCTGTTGCTTCTTCGACAAGCGAACATTTTTCGAATTTTAGAAATCAGTTGCAAGTTGTCACCACTGTGATTACTTAGTGAGTGTTGGACATAAAATTTACGTTCTTAACACAAGAAAATTAATTAAAGTGTGTAACTTCTTTTGTGCGGGCTTCAAAGATTTTCGCAAATCAGGTAGAGGCCGTGAAGAGAAAAAGTTTGTGAAGAGAGGAATATCCCTCTTTTATAAATGCGTGGGTCGGAGACTAAGCGAAGGGTATGGTGGACCTTCGTGGGACATAGTACACTTGATTTCTTCCTACATTTTGCAAAACTTGAAGTGTCACTTCAAAAGTTAATGCCATACTATGGAATATGATTATTTTAAAAATCTAAGGTGAGGTAAGCAAGTTTCGTTTGTCATTCTTTTATAATCACAGAAGAAAAACTTAATTTTATGTTAGATGCAAGACACATAGTTTGGTGGGGGCGGCGAACCGGAACCATCCCAGAATTTTAAAATATAAATAATGTTAAGTACTGTATATTAGTTAAAATAAAAAAAAAAAAGCTTACAGTCTCCTGTTTGAAATTAGTGTAACCTGCAAAAGTCCAGTAGAAGCTTCGGGAAAGAGCAGCAAAAGAGGCTGGAGACAGGACGGGGTGTAAGGAAACGTAATAAATGTATCTATGCGTCCTGACATGTAAGTGTGAAAGGGAGACTTCTCCTTTTCGCTCTTCTCATTTCGTCAGAGAACAGCTAGAAAATTTGTAACTCGTGCAAAAACATATAAGATGCACGAAAGTATTCTCTCTGGCATCACTTAGACTCAAATGTGGATAGAGAAGAAAGAAAGTTCATTCATACAGTGAAGATTGAAGACCTCATTGCTTGTTTCGAACCGCCGAGACAGGGGTGGGGGGCTATGTGTTTTTGGAAACTTTACATGTGACCCAGCAAGCACGACAAACAGCTTGAGCCTGGAGTGGAATGAATTCCATACACCCACGAGGACAGAAGAACCCCTACTGACACTATTGTAAGCTGATTGAAATTTACCATGAGACACACACACACACACACACAGAAATGCGACTTCAGATTCGGAGTTTTGGATATAAATCATTATGATGTTAATTGTTGAAAAATGCTTCAACTTTTCCTAACGCTTTCTGTTTATTGAATCTATTACAGTATCTATTACAGTAGTTTAGCCAATCAAGATTGAGATTATGGTTGCAATTCGTAGTTGCTTTTACAGAGTTGACGTAACTGGCTTCGGATCCAGTAAGTTCGAGGTTCTCATCCCATAGCTGGCAGTGATGAATTCAGACACTTTCACTCGGGGGGAATTTGAGTTCATTGGGGGGGGGGACTAATTTTCAAGGAAATTAATGCTATTTTTAAAACTTACTGCTACCATATTAGCAAAATATCAGGGGTGTAACTACAATGCCGTGAGACCCTGCATTGCGGAGGGGACAGGTGTTGAAGTGACTCTACAGGCGACGTATAAATAGATGAAAATGAGTTACTGGGGAAACCCAGACAAAATCGTAAGAGAAGTTGCCTGAAAGTTCGATTTAAAATTTTTCTCAGAGTTGGTAAAAGTGAAAGAATGTTTATGCCTGGATGGAAATTTTAACGCAGTCTAGAGAGAACCTTCGTTTTTAAAATCTTGTACGTGAGAGAAGTTTCTATAAGGCCCCAGAAGTTCCTTACAAGGGTCTCAAAATTCTAGTTACACCACTGCAAAATAAATTTTCAAAATTAAAAACTGAAGCATTATCTTTACTAAGTGTTCAGTCTATCGTAAGAAGACGATACCTCTTTGAGAATTTATTAATAATAAAAATTTCAATCTGGGAACAATGAGTCGAATCTTGTCGGGGATAAAGTTAACAGCACCACAGGGACTCGGCAACCCAAAAATAAATGTGACGGTTTGCATATGAATAATGAAATCATCTTAGCTCGACCTGAGACGTGCTTAGGTCCTCAATACGCAAATAAACAAATAATAAAAAAAAACTTGCTTCTCTGTCTTCACAAACAAATAGTTCAAAAAAGTTCGAAAAAACACATAGGCGGCAGCATTCTAAAAGTGTTATAAAGGAATATAGCAGATTGATCGCGCGCGTACTAAACAAAAAATGATGTAAGCACAATTTGACCAAACGGATATAAAAATTCATGTAAAATTACTTTAAAAAATGCCATTGTTCAAACAAATCTACGTACATCTTTTGCATAGACTATAGATTGGAGAACAACGAATAATAGAAACAGGTAACAAAAGTTAGGGGAAAGCTCTCTTTTCGCCAACCCCTTGTGAGATAACGGACTAAAATAAAATATAAATAACGGCAATTACTAAAAATAAATCATGCATACTCTATATGGGACATTTGATAACATACGATGTCCTGTACCGATCTAAGCCTTATAAAATCCTGGGCTAAATTTCTTTCAAAACCCAGAAAACAGAGAGAAGGCGCCTTACTAACGTTCATGTGACACTAATTCAGAGAAACTAAAAATTATAAAGAGAGCATCTAGTATCAGCCATTTCTGTGAATTATGTTAACAATCACTTAATCAAGTCAAAACCAAAACTAAAATGATGAAAGGAAAACTTATATTGGCAGAACGGGATCGCTAATAGCAAGATGATCAGACATATAAGCCAACTGAATATAATATTTGGGAGACAAATGAGGAATAGACTTGAAACATCTAAAAAAAGTGACCTCTTTGAAAAGATTATCAACAACTGTGTAAAATAAAGAGATGTGCATTAATCTTCAAAACTCTGAAATCACACATAATAACACGTATGTGTACAAGTTGCTGAACAAAGATATTAGAGTTCAAAAAAAAAAAAAAAAATTAAAAATGTGTACTAGAAAGTATAATAAGAAAATGTAATAATATAAGAATGAACTAGAAATACGAGGGACTGCAATCACCACTCCGAAATTTTCTGAGATTGGTCCATGAAAATGAACTTATAAGCAACACATGCATCGACTCCACTCTTAGGCCGTCCAAAAGGGCATAACATTCATACATAAATATTGAATAAGAGACGAACGAAATAATCAAATATATAACGAGAAGATGACAAACAAAAGTTTTCTCTATTAACAGTCTAGTCGCTAATAAAAAAGAAAATTTTCCCCGGGTCATCCCCTGAATTCATCATTGATAGCTGGCCATCCTCAGTGAGATTTTCTACAATTCACGAAGATAAGTTTAATTTACTTCCTCATCCTCTTACCCCGAATTAGTGTTCACCGAGCAATATAGCTCTGCTGGTAGAGCGTTGGCTTTGCCTTCGGGAGGTCCTGGGTTCGATTCCCGAATGTAGGACAAAATCCCCTTGCACAAAATCTTCCCTGGATATAAACCCTCATGAACTGGACATAATCCCCATTACCTTTACACAGTTAAAAAGAAATCTTACTTGGACAAAGCCGCGCATAAATAAATAAATAATCAGTACCTTACATGACAAAATAAAACCTTATTTACTAGTGGAGCTAATAAATCTAATTTTTAGCTTTTTTAAGTGTTTTTTATTTGAAATATTGTATGCTGTCAATGTTTTCGATTAGTAACAGAAATTAGCAATGATTTAAACAAAGTTTCTTAGCAATGAACTGTCATATCAAATTTTGAAGTAAATTTTTAAAGCTGAATATTGGCTGAGTTTTATTGTTTCTTTTTTAGGTGGCGGTGGCGAAGGGTCTACTTATTGATAAAAGCGTATGAGAAACAATACCACATATGTTATATGAAACAATATTTAAATGTTTTGTTTCTGAGAGAAAGAGAATTTCTCATTGAAGATATTTTTATACGCTTGGTAGTATACAATGCCAAGCAATCAAATAATTAAATATTCTTACCTATTATTAACGTTATCTTCCTGTTGTAAGTTGCTAGAAGAGCTGCTAGGTTCTTTAGCGATGTCATCTTCCTTTACAGAACTCGGAGAGCTATTATCTTCATTAACGATTTGTTGAACTACGTTATCTTCCAAGTTCACTGTAATCGCATTTTCATCATCACATTCGAGTTTACGCCTTTTCCAATATAAACGACGTGCTTGTGAATGTTTACTCCTTTTTTTTACTTTGTGATAGAGCTCTTCTAGTTCTAGGCCTATGTGTCGACGGGAAATTAGCTTTGGTACAGATATATACGTAGTTCTTTTATTTTTTTCTAATTTATTAGGTTTATAGGATTATTGCTGAGGAAACCGGTAGTAAGAGATGGTGCCTTTCCTCTCCCTATTCTATCCCTCCTTCAACTACCTCTTGTTCAAGATACCTTTTGTTTGCAAGTATAATTGTAAAAATCAACAGCTTTCTGCCACCAAAACTGGAAATCTGCTCCATAACACACAAGGGAGGGAGGAAAGATGTAATCCCACATGCTTACGGTCACGGGGACTATTAGTAGCGAAAACATCTATTGTGAATATTTTTTCTGAAGTGCAGAAACAACGTCAAATGTTTCTTTTTCCTTTTTTCTTTCTAAAACTTGTTTAAAGCACAGGCATATCAATGAATGGTCGCATTTATTTGCTGGTCGTTGTCAAGGTCGTTAGATACGGACCTCAGATCCTATATAAATTTCTGATTCCCAGAAATCTTCTCAGCACTACCGTAGCAAATGGAATGTTTATAGAGGTTCTCTTCCTCCTTTCTCTTCATCCCAACCATCTCTTTGGTGAAAGACTCAAATTAATTGTCTCGTAGGACTCATTCCACTACACCGCCTGATTTTCGGAAAAGTTAAAGTGTCACGAAATTTGTTTGGCAATAAAATATGTAGTAGTAAAATAAAGTCGGCCAATCACTCCTATTGCTATTTCTCTTAAATAAATTGTTCAATGTTTTCGATTTATTTTCTTCTCTAGGCTCGAGTTTTGACGCATTTGGTGTTCAAGTTAATTTGTCTCCTGTTGTGAGGTTGAGGCTTTGCTAAGAAATTTGACCAAGCTCAGCATCGATTTTGATCCACAAATATTTTAGGGAGGTCGGACAATCTATTCTAGTGTTTAATTACGCTTTGTGCGACTAGCTGTATATGTCACTGTTTTTTGTGTAGTATCTGTACATTTGATCAAATTTACACCTTAATACGTTTTTCTGTTATGGATCTATAGCAGGGTCGGACTTCATGATATCTCGCTCAGCGCCCCTTGCCCCATTCCTTTCTTTATCTCTATTATTAACAGGGTTTCAATTGAATTTATTTATGGCCTTTAGGCATGCATCTCACACGTCAGGCTCAAACCGAGATAGGGAGGGTGCCAGAGAGGATGTTGGAAGGTAGTCGGCCAGGGCCTAATTTGTAGGTTTACATTTACCAGCATTTACTTGCTGTGACTGAGAAAACTTAAGTTAATATAGGCAGACACTGGGATCGTTCCCAGGACCTTCCGATTACTAAACCAAAGCTCTACCAATTGAGCTACGTCAGTTCGGTAACAGGATGTCAAATTTTCCGATTTAATAAGAAATAAAATACTGCATTAGAAACGCAGATATTCCACCGATTATTTTCTTTCATTTCTCTTACTTCCCTTCTTATTCTTGAGATTTTGAGTGCCCTAGAATACCAAAATATACCATTAAAAGCGTATTTTAAAAGCAGTTTTAAACAGTCTATTCTTATTTCTTTTCTTTCTTTTTTGTATTAACGAAATGATTGTAGCATATTTTATAAATATTTTTATTAGAAGGTTTATCTTCTACTAATATAAATACTTGACGACGTACAACTATGTCCAACCGAGCTGCCGTAGCTCAGTAGTAGAGTGTTGGCGTAGCATTCGGAAGGTCGTGGGTTCGATCCCAGCAGCCGGCCACCTTGACTGAGGTTTTTCCTGTCATGCCAAGCACATTCCGGGATGGCACCTTCAACATTGGCCCTGGCCGACACCTCTTGACTCCTTTCCTCTCCCCTATCCCGGCCTGAGCCTTAGATGCCTAATGGACATAAATAAAACTCACAAATTCACAACTCTCTACTAGTGTATATAGTTCATTACGCACTGATGCCAATTCCCCATACGACGCCAATCGTCAAGGTTGCTGGTTCGATTTTTTCTGGTTCGGCAATTCGGATTTTTGACGCTTCGGATTATTGATGTCCGGATTATCCACGGTGAGGCCGAAACGAATAGGCAGCTGGTCATAATTATACATAATGTTGAGATTGAAGCTGTCTAGTCTCGAAAATGTCTTGTCCAGAAAGTGTCTCGTCTCAAAAAGACGTATGTTTTGTATTGCTAGAGTTGATGCAGCCTCGTCTTGCTTTTCCATAGACATTTCTCTGTCTCGTCTCGTGGGCAACACTAACTATACATTTAACTAGAAACAGGGTATACAAAATTTTTGAATAGATGTCAACATAAATGAATAGAGGGGCCACGGTGTCTCAGTGGTAGAGCGCTCACTTCTGGACCCTGGTGCGTAGGGACATCGATTCGGTCCTACTAGTGCCATGTAGGCTTTGTGATAGGCAGACATCCTGTGAGTCGATATTCTCGTGTTTTTTTTTCGTTTCCTGCAAGTTCCTTCATTCCAGCATTTGTTCCATCATTATCTATTTGGCCTGAAACAAAATTGCCTAAAAACAAATGAAATTCAAATAAATACATAGGATAAAGTTAATACTGAATCGCATTGAAGACAACGTTAGCCAAAATGTTAACTTCCTTTACAATTGATCTGTTTGCGTTGTTCGATTTGCCGAGGAGAATGCCGGGATATTCTCTGGTGTTTGAGGATTTCATCCTTGGTTGTTTATTCCGAATATCACCCCAACGAGGGAAAATCTTTGTATGTCTACCTAAACAGACAGTAGGTGAATACTTACAAGCAATCACTAGTTTTAGAATACCCCTTCTTAATTTATAACAAATCAAACACTGCTTGTATGTGGTAACATGTTGAAAAATGCAACAATTATTTGGTCAGTGTAGTGACCGGGAATCGAACCCGGGTGCCTCACTTGCATGTCAAGTGACAGGTGTTCTACCATTAAACTGTCGCTGCAATTACGACTTCTCTGCGTATTCCTTTGACCTCTGCTAAACTATCCTATCACTGCTGATATATAAGGCAAAGCCACTCCCCTCATTGTAGAAATTTTAATCAAGTAACCTTTCTGGAATTTCAGATCAGAGGATTACCCAATGTGCAAGAGAAATATGCCTAAAGCTACTAATTACAATTTATATTCAACAAATGACCAGTAGGAAATGTCAACTTGGTCAGCTACGAACTTTACTGTTTGATAATTCTCCATTTAAAGAACTTTGTTAGTTTACTTGAACATCGTGAAAATATTAATTTTGTAGCATGTAACAATAATAATAAAACAAGGCAAACTATTGACACAAACTCTCAATAAATGAGCTTGTTTTGGTAGTATGGTCTATGGGCAGTGAATGGCAAATTACTCGAGAATGAGGAAGCAATTCTTGCCTTTTATTTAAACTGTTCAAGGGGCAATTTCTTTACCTATTTTCACTAGTAAAATTTGTCACAAAAGAGGGGGCGCTGTCCCCTCTCGCCCCGCAATCGCCAGGCCTGTACTTCTTCCCCTTCCACGCAGTATATTCCTCTTTCAAGCAGTGGGCCAGGCTAAAAAATGAAACCGAAACCCACCCCTGGGTATATATTTGTGTGGGTTGGGCCGGGCCGGGCTTGTCTGGCTCTGGATCTGCAGGACTCAAATCCTGTTACCAGAAACAAGTTAAGTTTCGCAGAGACCATGAAATCTCAATAAAAATGTAATTGTTATTAGTGTTAGTCCATTTGAAGTCCTCCAACATGATTGTTCGACGTTTTTGTATTCTTTTTCTAATATTTATATTACTTATACTGATGTGGGGCAAAGGGCAACAGGGGGTAAAGAGAGCCAAAAAAGATAAATTGATTTCTTGCTAAGCCACTAGTTGGCGCAGTCCGACACTGACTGGTTCATGTGACGTAGTTATTCTTCCTTTGTCATTGAGCAGCTATTGAAGTTACAGGAGATAAAGCGCGCAACAACAAACAGCGCAGAAGAATTCTGGTTCCATGCAAGGTATTTAATTTTATGCTGTTATAATTTTAAATCTTGATGCCTTGTAACCTTGGGTCATTCCATAAAATGATGAGTTTGTGTTATGTATGTGCCTATGTACAGAGGACATTGTTTAATAATTTAGTGGACAGCTCGTGTCTGATTGATCCCAGTGTTGCCAGTAAAGAGAAGAAGAAACAATGCAGTGTTGTTGGGGCAAAGAGCGCCAATTTTGCAACTGTATCTTGAATATTTTTTTTTCGACACAAAAGGGGGAACAGAGATCTGTCATAATAGCTTATCGTCTTTTATTGATCAGCAGTGAAGGAAATTATAGTGGCACATGAATTTTATTTTTTAACCTACCCCCTACCCCCTTTTCCCCTTATATAGGATATTAGATGTTTTCAGCTTCAAACGATCGTTGACAATGCATTATTAGAGTGTGTTAAGTGTTTGAGGGCCGTGTTTTTATTATTGTTAACAGAGAAAATTATTTTGAAACGTAAGAATTTTTTTCTTGTGCAGTGTAGCCAACTGTTGTGGGGATATTCCTACTAGTATTTTAAAACTTTGAACATAATAGAAAAATATTTTTTCCATGTAACTTCTCAATACATTGCAATGAAATTTAGGACATGCATTAGGTATACTTACTTTGTATAATAGTTTCAGGGTACATTAGGCCTATATCTGTTCACTCTTATCCAGAACCACTCCACAAGGCGCAAAATTTTCCAATAAGAGAATTTTGGAGGGAAAATTCGTGAAATTCTTCCAAGTTATGTATAAAATCATGTGTAACTTTTGCTTTGATTTTTGAACAATACCTAATTTGATCTTTTCTCTTTTTCTCCTTTTTTGCAGATGGTAAGGACGTACAGACCAAAAACTGTAAGAGTAAAATGGGCAACATCTGCCATGGAACAAGCGGTTGCAGCTGTAAAAGCAAAGAGGATGTCAATCAGATAAACAGGCAGAAAATATAATATCCCCAAAGATTCGATTAGGCGGCGTCTAGAAGGTAAGATTAAGCGTAGATCTGCAAATGTATGTGATTTCAAGTTAGGATCAAAAACTAAAACGTTTACTGCTGCCCAAGAAACTGAAATTGAACAATACATTTTGAGTATGCAGAATGCCGACTTTCCACTCACAATGGATAATGTGTGTCGTTTAGCTTTCGAATATGCAGAGAGAAACGAAGTACAACACCCATTCAACAAAGACGAAGGGAAAGCAGGTCGTGACTTTTTGTACAGCTTCTTAAAGCGACATCCAAATATTACACTTAGAACAGCCCAAGGACTCTCTATGAACCGGGCTAAAGAGTTGAACAGAAATTACGTACAAAAATATTTCAACTTGTTGGACAATACGATTACGAAATACAAATTAGGCCCTTCCAGTATATACAACTGTGATGAATCAGGAATCACTTGTGTCCATAAACCTCCCAAAGTTCTCGCAAAGAAAGGACCAGTAGTTTCATCCGTAACTAGTGGTGAAAGGGGTCGTACGGTGACGATAATATGTTGTGTAAGTGCAACAGGACAGTACGTGCCTCCAGTTATGATTTTTAACAGAAAACGTATGAAGGAATCACTTATTGATAGAGCTCCAGTAGAAACGAAAGGTTGTGTGTCGAATTCTGGTTGGGTGACTGAAGCTGTTTTCCTAGAGTTTTTACAGCATTTCGTCGATCACGTAAGATGCAGTGAAAACAAAAAATGTCTTCTTATCTTAGATGATCATTCGGCACACACAAAAAGTATTTCCGCCATCGAGTACGCAAGAGAAAATGGAATTCTGATGATAGCCTTGCCTGCTCACACAACTCATCGTGTTCAAACCTTAGATAAGAGTTTTTTTAAACATTTGAAGACAGAGTACAACAAGGTATGCCATCAATGGATGAGACAGCATCCAGGACGAGTCATCACTGACGACGATATAGGGGAACTATTTAAAGATGCTTATGATAAAGTTGCAAATGTAAAGAACGCTGTCAGTGGTTTCAGATCATGTGCTATTAGCCCGTTTAATCCTGATGTCATCGATTCGTGAGAGTACGCCGAGGAACCAACGCCAAAATCCTCACAGGCAGCTGTTCTGAACGACAAGGCACAAGAATCCTCACCAACTGCAGTTCTTAACGACAAGGATCAAGAACCCTCGCCAACCGCAGTTCTGAACAAGGATCAAGAACCCTCACCAACTGCAGTTCTCAACGACAAGGATGACATCCAAATTATTTCTTTACAGGAAATTGCTCCTATACCAAAGGTTGTTAGAAGAATTACAAAAACAGATACACAAGATGAAGACATTTGTCTCTTGACAGACACCCCACACAAAGAATCCTTAAAAAAGAAGAGGAACATTAAGAAGCAAGCAACACTTCAAAAGAACATTGCAAAGAGGAAGTTAAGTTATCCAGAAGATGAAAGATCAGAGTTGAGAAGAAGGATCAGAAAAAGATTTGGAAGCCCACTGGAAAGCAATTTAGGAAAGTATCATATCGGGAGGAAGAGGAATGTTTTTGTGCGATCTGTGGAGATTCATGGTTAAACAGTAAACCAAAAGAAGTTTGGATCCAATGTATTGCTTGCCGTAAGTGGAGTCATGAAAAGTGCACCATGGGTAGTGCAAGCTTGGGATATATTCGTGACCTTTGCCGTATACATAGTTAATTGTTGTGTTATGTTGTGTTGACAAAAAATTAGCATTGTCATTTATATCCACTTTTAGAATACTTTATTGTAAGATATTCAGAAAAGTAGAATAGCTAATAGGTATATCTAATTTTTTTTTTTTTTTGCACTGTGTTGGAAAAAAACATTGCTATTTAGTTCTATTTTCAAATTAGCGTATGAAGAGAAGTAGATAACATCTAATTGTTATGTTGTGTTAACAAAAAGTTACCATTGCCGTTTAGTTCCATTCTTACATTATTGTATTAAGAGAAGTTGCACTTGAAAAGTTTTGTTGTGAAGAAAATACTATTGAAACATACAATAAAAACATAACTATCTATAGAAAATGTTACAGCCTATTTCATTAGATATTAGGCTCAAAAGTGATACACCTTGTTATCCAGAATGTAGGTATATGGCTTATAGTATAGAAAATAAATATTATATTAATAATAGCCATAAGTGTCGCTCTTTACCCCACAGTGTGAGGCAACAAGAGCCAAGTCCAGAAGTCCATTTACTATTTAAAAAAATGTGTTAAACATTTTTATGAGCTAATACCCTTAATATGTTGTCAAAAGCATGGACAAGTTTTGAGTACAGTTTCAGTTCAGTTTATCTACTAGATTTTATACAGCATCACTCGAAACCCTTAAGTGTCGCTCATTGATCCACATTACCCTATATAAGAATAGTTCAAAACGGGCATTCTTTTAGTTTTGTCTCCACCAATTGATTATAAATGCTGATACATGGTTGCTAATTCGTATTTTATGAAAATTAGATGATCAATATCTCTGGTGGGACAAAATATAGTAATTAGCTTTTCACACGTTATTTATTTATTTATTGAACACAACAGGTTCTGTACCTAGTTCAGGTGTTCATTATACCAGGTGTGTAAATATGAAACCGGAATTTGTGCATAGACGGCGTTAGCTGGCACTGTGGTTACCGTAAAACTGCTTCCTTGCCACCACTTGTTTATTTTGACTGCTGATAACGATTTGCAACTCACAACCAGACAAGTTTCATGTCATAGTGTAGTGTTTAATAGCATTGAACATGGCGCAATTTGTACCTACAAACTACGAAGTGCGGACAGCATTGATTTTTTGTTACTATTTGAAGAAAACTGCTGCAGAATCGCATCGCATGCTTGTCGAAGCTTACGGTGACCATGCTCTTGGTAAGTCACAGTGCTATGCGTGGTTTACAAAATTTAAAAGTGGCGATTTTGACGTGAGAAACGAAGAACGTGGAAGCCCAACAAAAAAGTTTGCAGGCAGCGAATTATAAGCTTTGTTGGATGAGGATGACGCTCAAACACAACAACAACTCGCGGATCAACTAAATGTGACACGAGAAGCAGTTTTCATACGTTTAAAAGTCATGGGCAAGATTCAGAAGGTGGGAAAATGGGTTCCACATGCATTGACTGAACGACAGCAGGAAAACCGAAAAACCACTTGCGAAATTATGCTCGCCAGGTACAAAAAGGAAATCATTTCTCCATCGAATTGTGACTGGTGACGAAAAGTGGATCTATTTCGAGAATCCTAAGCGTAAAAGATCATGGGTAACTCCAGGAGAACCGGCGACATCGACTACAAGACCAAATCGCTATTGACGGATGACAATGCTTTGTGTTTGGTGGGATCAGAAGGGAGTGATCTATTATGAACTGCTGAAACCCGGCGAAACCGTTAATACCCAACGTTACCGACAACAAATGATCGATTTGCATCAAGCTTTGCGTGAAAAACGACCAGAATATGAGCAAAGACAACATAAAGTGATTGTGCTTCACGATAATGCACCCTCCCACACAGTAAAACCGGTCAAGGAAACGATTGCGACGTTTGGCTGGGAAATCCTTCCGCATGCGGCTTACTCACCAGACTTGCCGCCTTCCGATTTTCACTTATTTGCATCCATGGGACACGCACTTGCTGACCAGCGCTTCACATCTCACGAAAATGGCTTGATGACTGGTTTGCAGCACAAGAGGCACAGTTTTTTGTTCTGGCATCCACACATTGCCGGAACGATGGCAGAAATGTATCGCTAGCGATGGCCAAAACTTCGAATGAAATAGTTCTTAGCATTGTCATCCAATCACTGTGTCTTTTCTGTACATAAATTCCGGTTTCATATTTTCACACCTGGTACATGTGATACATTCTACAAGATATTGTATATTCATATTTGATGCTTTGTGGTGACAGTCTGTAAAAACAATCCATTACTTTATATAACAATGAAATTCACTTGTATTTACATTAATACGTTCTAGCTTTGGACATGCTTTAAGAATACAATGAGCGCATATTCCTAATAGGCGACATATCTAATACATTGGTCCTTTGGTGTGGGAGATCGAAGACTGCATTACGAGGTCGAGTAACTCTTTGCGGGACGTGAAACCTTATTTCGGATAATAGTTTCTCTGAATGAATTTTACTATGTAGTAGTTTGTGTAGAAAAGATAGAAAATTAGTTCTTTTATTTTCCAGAGATTTGAATGAGTACTTGTCTACTAGATCCAAGTCGTTTTCGAATTTAGGATATATTCCTATTTCTTTGAATGTTAAAAAGCGAGCAAATTTAGATTGTATAATTTAGAGTTCCCGTGTCTTCTTTGTATTAGTATGGCATACTACTGCAGCATATTCTAACTTTGACCGAACATCTGTATATAAAGTTTTTAAGACATCAATATTCGAGAAGTCGTTACCTTCTCTCATTACAAACTCGAGATTCCTGAAAGCGTCACTAATAATACGCTTAATGTGTACATCAAATGAGAGGTTGGATTTATAAGAACATATGGTAGGAATTGCAATATTTATATTCGTTCCATCGAGCTGGGCTTAAACCATAGTGCTGTTACCGCTCATAAAATTAATTTTATCTTATATTTGATGTTGGACGGAGTAACAGATTTACAAATTAGGGATGGATAATGCTTATGCGGAGGACTGATACCTCTGGTGGTAGAGTGAAACCAGGTAGAAGTATAAGCTATTACATGTTTACTATCATCAGAGTGTGAATGAGAGCCGCGGTGGCTCAACAGTGAAAACGGTCACCCCTGGAGCTTCGAGTCGTCAGTTCAAACTCTGCTCGAGCCATGTGGGCTTTGTGGTGGACGTTCTGAAGAACAACTTGAAATATTGTGATACATCATCGAACTCATATTGAATACACAAAAGTTGTAAAACATTTTAAAGAGACACTACCATTGATTTGTGATTGTGAAAATTTTATTCTAATTGTGATAACGTTAGGGTAATATCGAAACATTAGAGTACGTTTCTGTTAGGCCTTGCTGCGAAACAGCTTTGTTTCTGAACATTTTGACGAGGACTGTCTCTCAATACGCCTACAATCGTTAGTCATGATGCTTCCGTACCGATAAGCATGAAATCATTTTAAAAGGGCGAAATGATTACTTCCGAGTAATGCCCTAAAATGTCCATGTGCAATTAAGTGGAAAGAGAGAATAATCCATTTTTGAACTTTAATACAAAATTATATGCGGCATGGGGATCTAATATTGAGACATAGTGTTCAGAAACAAAAATGTTTTGCAGCATGGCTTAGTGAAAACGTATCTTATTCATGTGTTTGATTTGAAATTTACGTTCTAAATGAGCAGGCAGAAGCAGTGATTACCAGTCAGAAGTAGAGGGGGGAGGGGAAAGTTAACCTTTGAATGATTGTACGACTGTAGAGCATGTTTGATGGACGTTTTTGTCGAATTTTCAAAAGTAGGGTTGCATAAGTAGCAGGATATTTTGACAATATTTATAATGAATAGGGCCCGGATAACTATTTAATTAAACATTCTCTAAATTGATGAAAAGTTTTCTTCTGTATTTTTGAGAGCAAATTAAGTGATTGTAATCACTTATGGGCCTGTTTGATTTCACATATTTTAGCACATTGTCAACACATTTTAGTGTATTTCCCTTTGCATATACATTGAAGCAATTGTTTAATTTCGGGTTCAATGATTTTTACGTAACTATATTAATTTTAAAGGAATACTGACTGAATTTAATTTTCGTAATTTATTGTACTTTCTACATATAAAGCTCAGCATACACTTTCCAAATTTCAATATAATTTAAATATACAAATAAATATCGCCATTGCATTTTTGAGGCTTTAATTGATTATCGAAATTCAAATTTGTGTGATACAGAATGGAGTTTTTTGTGTCAAAGCTTTTCTAAGTGACAATCAAAATTCCTTTCTATTTGGAAATCTGAAAATGCAAAGTGTTGTACGCTATAATGCTGGCAATAGGTATAGAGCAGTCGGTTGAGTGTTCGACTTCTAATCGTGTGGACCTGGTTCGATTCCGAGTGCCGGCCATCCTGACAGGTTTTCTCTGGTTTTCCTGATCCATTCCAGGAAAATGCTGGAATAGCACCTTGAATAAGATCAGGGCCCATTCCTCCTAAGACGCCTCTCCCTTCTTGTTATTATTGTTAAAATTCAACGTAAAGTGACGGAAAAGGACTGTATCTGGACATTTTTGAATACATCAAATGATATGCTTGTAAGTAGCAGTAACAGTTCATTCTTATTGAAGTTTTCATGTAACCTATATCTAGAACAAAGCATTAGTTGCGTTATGTTGCAAAACAACCCAATTTGATGTATTCCCAGTTTTTCTCACCGAAGAGGATATGAATATACAAATTAACAGCATTGCAATGTTTTTCGTATGCCACTAAATGTAGCACATAGTACAGTATTTTCTGTGTAACTAGTAGTTTTAAACGTAGATTATGTTATTTCTTGATCATTATAAACACACATTTTGAAATTTTAAACATATTTTTACTTTTTAAACACATAGATAAATATTTTTTTAATCATTTAAGCACTCAAACACCCGGCCCCTAGTTTAAATATTTTCTTTATTATTCAGTGTTATTGTCAACTCAACAACATTAACTCAAAGCACACTTCATACATCGGAAACACGATTCTGTCAGAAGAAATTAATACAGCTGTGCACGGGCAGCTGCTCACAATATGTATACATTGAAAAAGAAACGGAGACGTACAAAAATATTAAACCTATTTCAAATAAATAAGCATTATAATATTAATATTGAATCGCATTGAAGACAATACTAGCCAATATGTTTACTTTCTTTATGCAAATGACCTGTATATGGTATCATGTTGAAAACATCAGATAAGTCAGTCACTGTAGTGGCCGGAAATCGAAGTCGGATCCCTCAGTTCCATGCCAGGTGACATGTGTTCTACTATTGAACTATCGGCGCAACGACCGACCTCTCTGTATATTTGAAATTCTTCTAAACTCAGCTGAACCATTGAATCACTGCTGATATACAGTGCCAAGGTACTACTCTCCTTGTGAAGATTTTAACTGAGGAATCTTTATGGAGTTCCAGGTCAGAAGAATATGCAATGCGCTAGAGGAATCGGTCGTTGCAGCAACAGTTCAATGGTAGAATACCGCTGGCATGCAACATACAACTGGAAGTTTCGACTTCGATTCCTGGTCGCTGCATTGACCTACTTTTCTTTCTACATATTTATTAACCTACAGTTAGTTTCACAAAATCTGTAGGGAAAGGGGGCAAAGTGAATATATGTGGCAAAGCAAAATGGAATTTGCAACCTTATAATAAGGGATGGCAGCAAAACTTCCTTCATGGCTTGTGACGTCACTAGTGAAGGAACAAAAGGTCGTCGAGATTAGACGCATGTGTGTTATTTATGGTAAAGAAAAGGAAATACGCGTTCCTGAAAAAGAAAAAATCAAGTGTAGGTTTTTCAAAATCATTCCCTGTAGTGTTGCAATTTTATTCTGAACGCATGATGATCTTAGCTTTGTTTTCATTCTTCAAAGTAATTGCGGCTATGACGTACATGTAGAATAGACAGTCTTATTTTCTAGATGGCAGCTTTGGGCAAAGTTAATATTACTTTGCGGGGTAAAGCGAAGAGTGATGTTCTTATGTGGTAAAATTCCTTTCCTTTTACGTTAATTTTTAATATTTATATCTTTTCTAGTTGAATAATAATTTTGTTGAAGTCATTCTTAGTGTGAATTTCAGGGTAAAATTTATCTTTCGTGTTATTGTGTTTAGCCCAGAACCTTTCTGTGTAGTTTACCAGGTGTGTAAATGTGAAACCGGAATTTATGTACAGAAAAGACACAGTGATTCGATGACAATGCTAAGAGCTATTTTATTCGAAGTATTGGACATCGCTAGCGAGACATTTCTGCCATCGTTCCGACAATATGTGGATGCCAGGCAAAAAAAAAAAGTGCCTCTTGTGCTGCAAACCAGTCATCAAGCCATTTTCGTAAGATGTGAAGAGCTGGTCAGCAAGTGCGTGTCCCATGGATGCAAATAAGTGAAAATCGGAAGGCGCCAAGTCTGATGAGTAAGCTGCATGCGGCAGGATTTCCCAGCCAAACGTTGCAATCGTTTCCATGACCGGTTTTGCTGTGTGGGAGGGTGCATTATCGTCAAGCACAATCACTTTATGTTGTCTTTGGTCATATTCTGGTCGTTTTTCACGCAAAGCTTGATGAAAATCGATCATTTGTTGTCGGAAACGTTGGGTATTAACGGTTTCGCCAGGTTTCAGCAGTTCATAATAGATCATTCCCTTCTGATCCCTTCTGATAAGCATTGTCTTCCGTCCATAGCGATTTGGTCTTGCAGTCGATATCGCCGGTTCTCAACAAATGGCTAATTGCAGATGTTAAATTTTGCAGTTACGGATTTAACTTTGTGATAATTCTCAATTTACAGAATGTTGCAACTACTGAAACTGAACGAGCGGGAAAGAGTAACTTTATAACAACTCATAATAATCGAGATAAATAAGGCACACTAATGACACAAACTCTTTAAGAAATTTACTTTTTTGTAGTATTGTCAGTGTGGAACAAATGACTCGAGAATCAGAAAACAATTTTCCCTTTTTCCTTTACGCTCTTCAATATGCAATTTCTATATCCTATTTTCACTAGTTAAATGCTCGGGAAAAAATGGGGGGGGGGAGGAGGCATGCCCCCTCACCCTCTCCTAATCGGCGCCCATGTGAGCAGGTATCTTGTAATGGTAGAATCTACTATTTCCTGAAGGTTCGAAACACGCTTGGATATGTATCCGTGACGAAACCTAGCAAGTATCGAACCCGAGACCACGAAAAACAAGGCAAGAATGTTAGCTACTTGACCAGACCGGCTCTTTACTATTTGTTAGAGGGTGTGCTAGTTTCAACAAAATTTCGTGGAGGGTCTGTCCCCCATATCTCTCCTCGGTACGACCTTGACTCTAGAGTCGTTTTGGAAAATGGAAAGGTCGCAACAACCAAAGCAGTTTTGACAAACGAAAGCACCTATTATTAGAGATAAAATTCCAGTTTGTCCAGCATCGCCGCTGAAATTTTAAAATAATAATATTAACAATAATAATACTTACTTACTCTATTGCTTACGGAACTCGCAAGTTCATCGCCGTAGTAACAAACGTTCGCCATCGGCATTTATCCCGGGCAAGATCAAGTCAGTTTTCATCACAAACACCTACTTCTCGAAGATCCCTTCTAATATTGACCACACAACGTCGTCTAGGTCTTCCTAACGGTCTCTTTAACCTTCGTTTTTCTCCAATCCGCGCTACATGGCCTGCCTATCTTAGTCGTCGTGATTTCATCATTCTTACAACATCGGGTGAGTCGTACAGTCCGTGAAGTTCTTCATTATGCAGTCTCCTCCATTCTCCAGTCCTCTCGTCCCGTTTCGGCAAGTATATCTTTCTCAAAACCTTATTTTCAAACACTCGCAATTTATGTTCATTTGCTAGGGTCGTACTCGCTTCATCTACTAACTTTCGCAACCGTAAAATATTACCGGCAGAATAACCGTTCTGTATATTTTCAATTTCCACATCCTTGATATTAATCGCGAGGTTAGGAGCTTCTGGACTGAATAGAAACATGCGTTGCCCAATACTAAATGACATTTTATTTCTTACGTTACCTCTTTTTTGCTTATTACATACACTATTATAAAGTTTATTTAAAAACGAAAAAAAAAGCCTCGTATTTGAGAAAATTTTAGGCTCAATCTGGTACCGACTAAATTTGGCTCAATTTTGAACACGTGATGGTGCTCAAAAAATGAGAAAATATTTCTCAGACAATGAGAAAAAAAGTCTCAAACATGAGGTAAAACTACTCGAAAATGAGTTTAAATTTCGGCTCACAAATGAGAAAATTTGGGACTATTTTTCAGAAATGAGAAAAATATATTAAAAAGTGACGAAGCATATGTTGAAAATATTGAGAACGTAAGGACTCAATAGATAGCTCCGGAGCTACGAAAATGAGAAAATAGTCAAAATGAGAACATCTGTTTCAAAGTTTTGATAAAGTATCACTCAAATCGCTATGAGAGCTTAAAAAAATGAGAAAATATTTATTCGAAATTGAGAGAAACACATGCACATTTTGAGAAGGAATTTACTCAAGATATCGTTGAGAGCGATTGAAGATGAGAAAATATGTATTCAAAATTTGTAACAGGACTTCTCGAGAAATAGTATAAATAATATATTAAAACGGTCCGTATGGTCCTTATCCTTATTGACGCTGCGCGGTAAAGCAAAATACTTCTCAGAGTCGTTCGTGAATTCGTTCTGGATGTTGAAATAAATAATAACTCTCTACATGGCGTGCCCCAAGTCTAACCTGTAGTTGGACTATACCTCTAACACACAGTAGAGAACCTTATCCTTGAGCGCATGAGTGCTTCTCAGCTCCTTTCTGCAACCACAGAAAAGCCCTCCACTACGTCTAACTAAAGATAAACGCAGGCGGCACAGATAAAAATATTTATTGAACAGATATATAAATTTCCCTCTCTACATGCTGTATTTTTTTTTTTTTTTTTTTGCTTGTCGCTGCTAGCACCCAGCAGAGGGCTGTACCCTCTATTAGGGAAGGGAGGTAGAGATTAATAGGGAGTATTAGGAATGTGGGTGGGCTAAGGGTTTTTAGATTACTTTAATACTTTATTTTCTCGTTTATTATATTATATTGTGGCCATTATGAGCTTTTGCTCATAATCATACTTTTAGGGAGGGGTTTCCATTATTATAGAGTGAGAGAAGAACGTGAGGTGCGATACACGTCACAACACTAAAAAAAAGATTAATTAACAGATGCTGGTTTATCTTCTTAACCAGGGGCGACTCTGGATTAGATGGGAGACGAATGAAGCCCTGTTGGTACACTGATGTCTACTGTGCATAATATGAAGATGCAAGATAATGAGAGAAGTCTTGAACACTGATAGTTGATGCAAGTCCATAGTCAGGGTGGTTTGGTGTAATTTTATTTTGATATAAAGTGTACAAAGTAGTGAAAGTGGTGTATGTGCGTGGATGGGTTGTGTGTTGAGTGTTTGATGAGAATGTATGATTTCGTGGAAAAGCAAGTGGTTTGTTTCGAATCGTTTTGTTACGTATTTTGTTCTGAGGGTTTCAAGATGTAGTAATAGATTGGGAAAGTGATCTGGTCGTATAATTCTTGAGTTGGACATGAACGTTTTATGCGGAACGCAATACGTAGAGCGTGACGTTCGAGAATTTCTAGTTTTTTGTATATGTTATGGTGTGCGGCAATCCAGGCGGTGTTAAAACTGGACGTAGGAATGCTTTGTATGTGTTGATTATGGTGTGTGGTTTGAGTAACCAAGTAGTACCAGTTAGTCTTTTTAGGAGGTTTAAACGGTTCTTGGCTTTAAGAATAACTTTCTCAAGATGAGGGCTCCAGATCAGTTTATGGTCTAGTATGAGCCCTAAATACTTTACGTGTTTGGAGTATTGGATTGGGTTGTGATTAACTGTTAAAGCTAGTTGGGACTGGTTGCGTTTGACACGGGAGTGACGTTTGGGAGGGATGAATACAATGGCCTGTGTTTTATGAGATTTGATAGTGAGACCCCATTGATTGCACCAAGATGAAAAAATATGTATTGCTTCGTTCATGGTACGATTTATATATTGAATGGATTTACTGAGAGCTAGGAAAGCTGTGTCATCAGCATATTGGAAAATGTGTATGTTAGGAGGTAGGGGAGGGAGATCGGCGACAAACATTAGATATAATAAAGGGGATAGTGCGGAGCCTTGCGGGACACCACAGTGAAGAAAGGCGGTATGAAGTGCTGGAGTTTATGGGAATATACGCTTCGTGGTTTATAAGAAAGTTGAAAATGAATCTAATATATGCAATTGGGAGGCGGAATTGCTGAAGTTTTGAAAGAAGAGCTCTGTGCCATACTTTGTCGAAAGCTTTTTCTAGATCAAATAAAACTAAACTTGAAGGATGTGAGGTGTTGAAGTGATTGGTGATTGTATTGGTTAGTCGTAAGAGTTGATCACTTATACTGAGTGATGGTCGGAGTCCAGTTTGGTGTAAGGGAAGTAGGTTATATTTGTCTAGGTGTGGATGTAAGCGATTTACCAGGAATTTTCTCAAGAATTTTACTTACTGTTAGAGTTGAAGTGAGCTGGATAGGTCTATAAGAAGGTACTACATTGGGTGGTGTTTGAGGTTTGGGAGACATGAGCGTTTTGGAAGTTTTCCAGGAGGTAGGGAAGTATCCTGTATGCAAGATAAAATTAAATATTGGGGCTAATAGTTGCAGGAAGGAAAATGGGGTCTTTGATGTGTCTGTATGTAATGCTGTCAGTACCAGGAGCGGAGTTACGTTTATGGGCTATGGTGTGGGTGATTTCTTCTTTGGTGATTGGTGCAGTGAGTGTGTGTTCAGGAAAGATGTAATTAGGATTTGGTTGTAAATGAGGTGATTGATTCTATGTTAAGGCGGTCAGCAGGGTGACGTCTGAATGGATTTACGGGTATGATGGGTGTAAAGATTTCCTGGAGGTATGTTGCAAAAGCATCTGCTTTTTCCTTGTCCACGTGGAGTGCTTGGTTATTTTATAACAGAGGATATGATGTTTTACTGTACTTGCCTTGAGGGCGTTGAATCGTTTCCAGTATTTTGTTGGATGAGTTTCGTCTGCTAAGTGATTTCATGTTTTTCCCACTGTCTCAATTTGTAAGATTTAACATAATTATGTACGGTTCGTTGCAATTGTCTGTGTAAGCGCAGTGATTCTGGATTTTCGGTATGTTTGTAGTCGCGGTACATTTGTCTGGAGCGCCTGATTAGTGTTAAGTATTGGGGAGGTAGATTGGGTGGTATAGTGCTTGTCGGTATAAATTTATTATTTGCTTGTTGAAATGTTTCATTTATGGTGTCAAGAGTATAGTATAATTCGTCTTCTGTGGTTATTTGGACTTGTGGGTCACATTTGGTTTCAATGAAATCTCTGTACCCGTACCAGTTTGCTTTATCGTATCTTGGTATTTGTCTTGGTGTGATGTTAGAAGTTTGAATTGGTTTCTGTTGTCATTGTAGAGCGAGTTTCACTGGTGCATGATCACTTCCTAGGAGATCAAGAACTTCAATATTGCTACGAGTTACTAAACTAGTGGAAGTGATAACGATGTCGGGTGTGGTGTTTGAGACTGGTCGGGTGTGTTTTGGTAGTTTGTGAATTGTTCCGGTAGTATGATATTCTATGAAGTTGAAGAAGTTCTCTTTTTCCTGTTAGAGTGACTGTGAATGTTTATGTCTGCCATGATTATATATGTCCGAAAATTATTGGATATATATGCTATGAAGTCATTTGGTATTGGATGGCCGGGACGTATATAAATGGTTGCTAAGGCAATGTAGTTATGGTTGTAGTATAGAGTGGTTATGAGGTGTTCAGAAAGATTCTGTATTTGTGATTGGTATTGTCAGTATGGTACATGAGGTGAGAATCCAATCGCAGCTAAACCACTTGCCTTAAGATTGCAAATTGACAGCCTTGACGTAAGAGAATTGGTAATTTGCATTTTTTTTTGGGGTGTGAGATTAGTTTCATTAAGTAAGAAGGCATTGACGTTTTCTTCTAAGAGTAGTTTTTCAAACAGAGGTTAGTTTGTTGGTAGTGATCTGATGTTAAGAAATAGAAATACTAATGCCATAATTAATCTCTTATGTTTGATGTTGCTGTGCAATTTAAACTTCTGTTTCAAGTGCATGTGCACTAAAGTGAGCACATGGGCCAGAGTAAGTTGCGTTGAAGTTCACATGGAATGTGGTTTTTGCTGCATGTTGCATCTGTTGTAAGATGAAGTGCCTTTGAAAAGGGTGGATATTTTGAAGGATGACAGTAATGAATGCTAATAGTTGATCTATGTTAACTGGTTGGTATACAGAAGTCACGGTGATATTGTCTTTATTGGCTTTTTCCGGAGTTCGAATTAGTACAGTAATTTTTTTTTTTGTAGGTTCTGGAGCTGGACGTGCTTTACATTTATAGCTGAAAGTTGGGTGCGCTTCGCTACAGGTGGTGCATTTTGGAGGGTTCTGTATGTTTGTACATGATCTCGTAGGATGCGGTTCAGGGACTCTGGATCAGCATTGGGGAGGCAGACAGGTTCAAGAAGTACTGCTAGGTTACTGACTGATGATTTCCATGGTTTGTTTAAGCATCACTAGGCGAATGTCGGCATAGCACCTAGACAATGGTCCTGGCCGCTACCTTCTTCCCTTTCCCTGAAAGAGCGCTCACTGAAGGATATAATTCGCCAGACATATCATGCTTAGGTCATAGCTATCTCACTGTCTGTCTGATCCATAAATGAAAGTTAAAAGAAGATAAGAACTTTGAGAATATTGGGGGGGGGGGGGAATCTTAAAATTATCGAAAAACTTATGAGTGGAAGCAGAAGTTTAATAGCATGTTTCATCTATTGAGGAATATTTCCTGTCGAGGAGAAGCCAAACCAACTATGCGCATTCTTATAATCATATCAGAAGCAATTGTAATTGTTCACAGTTTTTGCCAGATGAGAAGGTTCATATACAAGAGCAATACATTGCTGTGGGTGATGTCCGTCCCAAAAATATTATAATGCCGTGACTCACCGAGGGATCGAACTCAGGAGTCCGTCATTCCGAGGTAGGGTCTATTCGTCAGTCACGCAGGCTAATGTTGGGATACCCAATGAGTTAAGAACATAATCAGTACCTAACCCGTTCCTTTCTCCTAGGAATAAACTGGGGCCTTAAGATGCTGCAGAGGCATTAAAGTAAAGTTTCCGTGAACCTGTCCTTATTCTTCGTAGACTCCTGTGGTACACGCGAAGACTCCTATTGAGCAGAATCACTATTTATGGTCTTTAAGCATCTATGGCTAAGGCCTGGCTAGGGTTGGGGAAAGGATACGGGAAGATCCTGGTTCTAGGTTTAAGATACGATCTCGGCATTTGTCTGGTGTGACAGAAAAACCCTGGAAAACCTCAGTCGGTCGGGTGCTGGGTCGAACGAACGACCTCCCGAAAGCGAAGCCAATACTCTATAAACTGAGCTACGGCTGCTCGGTGAGTGCTATTGCAAGTTTTGATTAACTTTCCATCCAAGAGGCATCATTTCTTTTCCTGGTTTTGGAAACGTATAAAATTGAAAAATATATATCGTAGAGTTGTCATACGTTCCTAAGCGAGTTTCTTTTACTTAATCAGAGTTACGTACTACTTAAACATACACTAGATTGGGCTGCAAAAATTTGGATAAGCTTTAATCAGGATAGCCTGCAGGGTGATTCAAAGTTGGGTTATGCTTCAGAATAATAATAATAAAAAAACAAAAGAATCAAAAAAAAATATTATTATTTTTGGGCATTATTCCAGAGAAATGATTTGAAAAAGCACTATTGATAACAGATAATTAATCATAGACTTTCCAACTTAAAAGGTTCTTTAATTTAAATATCAAAAACTGTTGTCTTTCCACTGAATCAATTGACCTCAAGAGAAGAAAAATAGTTGTGAGAAATTATTTCTGAAGTGGGAACACTCACTGTCCACATTGACAAGGGTGCGGGAAACTGTGTGTGTACGCTATCGAGTCAACTTCGGTTGCACAAAATGTGCTACAATATAGAATATGGAGACAACTATCTTCTCTGTACCCTCTTGTACTCCTCCACCCGCTGACAAGCCAAGAAGTTCCATTTACACCCTCATCGTTCTCGGTTGTGAACCTGAAGGAAACAGAAAGCAAACGAGCTGGTGCTTGTGACTATCCAGAACTATCTTTCTCTCTCTCTGTGTGTGTGTATATGTGAGCGTTCAGTGAGTTAAAGAATGATAAGAATAAGAAGGAAGATGGTTTGTGACATATTTCAAGAATAAAAATATTAGAATGTAGTTTGCACAACCGAACAAACTTAGATACGAGCACCGCCGCTTCTAAGTATACACTTAGATGAGTTAGCAGTATATTACTCAATACTTTGTAACATGTTGAGAATAACGAGATTCAGCGGTAATTATTACAGTTTTTTTTTTTTTTTTTTTTTTTTTTTTTGTAAACTGGAACTATTACTGAGGTTTTCCATTTCTTTGGAAGCTCCTCCTTTCTCCATATAGCCTTTATCAACATACACAGTAAAAAATAGCTGTGTTAATTCAACACAATGCGGTGTCCCAGCGTGACTACCACTTTTGTGTGTTAAATCAACACAACACACGGTGTTGATTACGGTACTGTGAGAAAAAAGAGTTACGACCGCAGCTAGATTTGAACATGAGTTGCTGAGTTAGAAGTCGAGCGTCTTACCGACTTCGCTAAATCGTCGAGCGGAAAAAAAGCACTAGATTGAAACAATCTAGAAGATAAAAAAAATGTTGCTGAACCCCAAACACACACAGAGTTACTCTAACGACTTATTCCATGAGTTAATCACTTTTCCATTGGTCAATTAGCTATCACAATCCCCATTTATTGAGAATATGTTCCATTTCTATGAAAGCAAGCGCAGCATTTGACATGTTGTTACGATAAGCAGTAATGCCGCTCAAGTGTTTGGCTGTCGCCATCTTGCTTGTTTTTATAGAAATAGAATAATCTCAATGAATGGGAATTCTGGTTCTCAATTGATAAATAGAAAGTGATTAAACCATGGAATAAGTCGTGCAAGTAACTTAGTTTGTTTTGGGGGATCAGCAACACATATTTGATCCCATACACTGTTTAAATCTATAGTGTAGTTGTTTAATTCAAATGTTGTTCCCTAAATATCGTTTGCATCTGCGCCTTTACTGTCTGACGATTTAGCCAAGTCGGTAAGACGCTCAACTTCTAACTGAGTAATCCATGTTCAAATCTCACTGCCGCCGTAATTTATTTTTTTACAGTGCCGAAATCAACACCGTGTGTTGTGTTGATTTAACACACAAAAGTGGTAGTCACGCTGGGACACCGCATTGTGTTGAATTAACACAACTATTTTTTGCAGTGTATGCAGTTCCTTAATTAGTGCCGTTCCTCCCGCTTGAATTTATTCCGATGGAATATTGTCTATTCCCGGTGATCTGAAATTTCTTAATTTCTCTATCGACATTTCGACCTTGATCTTCCTATGTTCAGTTATCCACGGTTCTGCGTTATAGATTTCAAATTCGTCTGTTTATTCTCCGTTATGTACATTAAGAAGTTTGTCGAAATAACTTTTCAAGGCATCAATAATTTTAGTCGGATCCGCCTGCAGATCTTCGCGTTCATTTCTAATCATCCCTAACCTCGGCTGGTAACCTTTTCTTAACGAGTTTACCCCTTTATACAGATCTCGTATGTTATTTGTCTTCCTGTTTTCCTCTATTTCCTAATAGTGGCTTTATAACAGTACCATCTACACGCGCCGTACAAAGTTAATGTATTGACATCTTACCAGTGCTTAGTACCTGCGCTTATGCGAGGCTACCGGCTTATGACATTTTACTATCTTTATAGCGAGAAGTCCCAGAGATGGCGCACGTGTTCGTATCATTTATGAACTAAAATTTATTGCTGTTATCAAGATATTACAAGTAAATCTTTAAGTTTTAAACTAAATATAATAATAACCAAATGAAGAGACTGTTTAGAGGATCAAGATATGTATATTTACTCATTTATTGCATTTGCTATCTAAATGTCCATTGTAACTTATGTTATATGATGTAACATTAGAGAGAAATGAACATTACAATATACCTGTTAAGTGACTCTACCTGACTGGTTCTTTTGATTTATTATTTCCTTTCAGGTCCTCTGAGGGATTCTGACAGGAGAACATTTCTCTAGCAGGAATGAATCCTGAAATCTCTCCTCTTTGCACCTAACAAGATGGATTCTTGCGAAAGACCGTCTTTTTAGACCATTACTGTGAAATTTAATTCCTCAAGTTAATTTTTTTTTCTTGAAACATTTTGAGATGCTAGATGAGAAAGGTAACATACAAAATGTATTATCCTCTTCTTCTATAAAGCATGTCAGAATGGTTTTATCTAGTGCATTTGTTTTCTAACACTAAATATAGCTTTAAAGGGAATTCCAGTTTTTAGCCAAAGCTTCTGTTGCATCTAACTCTACGCTTGACGTATTCATTGTTTGAAATTCGGACAAAATAGCGTCCGAACAGAGTTTATTCCGGACACCCGGACAAGGATATTAAAAAGTACTGTTTGGGCCAAATCTGGACGTCTGGTCACCCAACTTACATTAGAAAGTCGAAGGCCATAATTATATCGGAAACGTCAAAATGACAAAATGTGCTTCGGTGACAACGTCGAAACAAAAATACTTAAGGATAATCTAAAGCAACGATCTCCAACAAAAGGTGGCAGCACTACCTCCGTATATGTCTAATGTATTTTCACTGTTATATGAAATTTCGTTGCTGCTTCCTACAAATTCAAGCCTAGAGAGTTCAAACTTTCAGGGAAGAAAGTGCATAACCAATTCAAGAGCGGCGCGTAGGGTTAGCTCCCCCAACTGTGAGTTTTGCAACCGAAACTATGTAAGACGTTTTATCGCCAATAACCTTTGTCTCATCGCGTTTAAAATTACAAATAAAACGAAAAGATAATGGGGGGGTAACATGGCGCCATCCCCCCCCCCCAACTATGAATTCCCTTCTGAAAACATGGCAAACGATAGAGAATCGTTAGATTGCATTTGATCGCCAGTCACTTTGGTTTGATAGCCTTCCATTATTAAAAAAAATATATTCAAAACAGGGACATATAGGGCCGGAAAATAGAAGTTTCGGGAATTTTTACTCTGAAAATGTGTTAAACCTTTGAAACATCATTAGATCATCATTGAATATTAGTCACTTTCGTTTGATCGTCGTTGGAATTTTAATTAAAAGCAAAAAAAAAAAAATCTATAGGGGGCTAAAAGGGCTCATGCCTCCCCCGGCCCCCTGGCGATACATTCGGAACAGAAAACATGGCAAAGGATAGAGCATCGTTAGATCGCCTTTGATCGCCAGTCACTTTCGTTTTATCGCGTTCCATTATTACAAAATTTGATATCCCAAATAGGTACGAGTAGGACCGCAAAAGATAAATTTTGAGAAACTTTGCTCTGAAAATGTGTTAAATCCTTAAAACATCGTTAGATCATCTGTGAAAATCGGATACTTTCGTTTGATCGCCATTGGAATTTTAATTATAAGCAAAATAATTTAGGGGGAGGGGGTTAACATAGCACACCCTTTCTCTAGCCACCTGGTGATACATTCGGAACAGAAAACATGGTAAATGATAGAGAATCGTAAGATTGCGTTTGATCGCCAGTCACTTTCGTTTGATCGCGTTCCATTATTTTTTTTTTTAAATGTTATTCAAAATAGGGCCACCTGGGGGCTGAAGATAGAAGTTTCAGGAATTTTTGCTCTGAAAATTGTTAACACTTTAAAACATCATTAAATCGTCTTTGAAGATCGGTTATTTTCATTTGATTGCCATTGAAATATTAATTATAAGCAAAAAAGTCTAGGGGATCTAACATGGCACACGCCTCCCCTGACCTCCTGGCGATACATTCAGAACAGAAAACATGGCAGTCGATAGAGTATCGTAAGTTCGCGTTTGATCGAAAGTCACATTCGTTTTATCGCGTCCCATCATTACAAAATTTGATATCCTAAATAAGACTGCCTGGGGCTGCAAAAGATAAATTTTTGCCCTGAAAATGCGTCAAATCTTTGAAGCATCATTAGTTCGTCTTTGAAAATCGGTTACTTTCGTTTGATCGCCATTGGAATTTGATTATAAGCAAAAGAATCTAGGGGGACCAACATAGCACACGCCTCCCCTGGCCTCTGGCCATACATTCGGAACAGAGAACAAGGCAAACGATAGAGCATTTTTAGATCGCGTTTGATCGTCAGTCACTATCGTTTGATCGCGTTCCATTATTGCAAAATTTGATATTGAAAATAGAGGCGCCTGGGGCCACAAAATAGAAATTGTGGGAATTTTTGCTCTGGAAACGTGTTAAATCTTCAAAACATAATTAGATCATTTTTGAAAATAGGTTACTTTCGTTTGATCGCCATTGGAATTTTAAATATATTATAAGCAGAATAATCTAGGGGGTGGGGGCTAACATGGCACACGCCTACCCCGGTCCTCTGGCGATCAGTATACTTTGATATGTAATAGTGTACAAAAAATCAACTTTAATATCAATTTCTTCCAGGCGAAACAGCGCCATGAAAACCGGAATTGTTTCTGTTTCGACAATTACATTTGGATATCAGTTTGACCAGTTCAATTACGTTTTAGGTTTTTCATGCAGAGGACGACAATTATCAAGAGATGTTAGTGGAAAGAATGGGTTTTGTTTGAATATCCTACGAAAAACCAGTCCGCAGGTATTACTTTTTTCGTAAACATCTGCTAACTCAAATTTTGGTTTGTGCCACAATACAAAAATGACAACCATTAATTAAAAATCACACTGTTAAAAACATTTATTCAAAATTGAACAAATAATCTCAAACTGGCTCCGACTAAATTTTATTCAATTTTGAGCAAGTGATAGTGATAAAAAATGAGAACTTTCTCCAGTATGAAACATTTCTTCATTATATGAGAAAAGTTATCTCATTTTTTTTACAATGCCAATTGCTCAAACCTGAATAAAATTTAGTCGGAGCCAGTTTGAGACTTTTTTTTTCTCTGAATTTTGAATAAATGTTTTTAACAGTGCAGCTTATATAAAAATAAAAGAATAACCGTTTTGAATAATTCTTATATAGCTATTCAAAATATAATTCTTATAAAATTCTTATTAACAATTAAAAAAGTTTCTTATGAAAGGGATATACATATTTAAAAATAAATTGAAAGAGATCAAGCAGACGACCTGGACGATTTCAGATGCACTAAACCTAGCTTGAATCAACGTTGGACTAGTTTGGATGATACTCTTTGGTAGGTCTATTTGTCTAGGTGCCCCCCTAAGTTAATATGAGGTCCCCCCGCGAGAATTTGTCTGGTTACACCGCTGAGTTGACTTACGAGGAATCTCCAACGTCAGAACGTATACTGTTTAAACAGACAACTCTATATGTATTGCTCTGAATAAGAAATATAAAAGCCCTGTACGTAGGTATTTCCTGGGCACATCTTGAAAGAATGCTATATAATTAATACTTGCTACTTCCAGACAAAAATTTCTGCAATCTATTTATGTAAATAAGTAAGCAGGAAACTGAGAGTTAGTTGTTCTAACCGGGACAGTTTCTTAATAACAAATCAGAAAAATATAATAAAATAAAATATACGAGTCAGGCGGCGTATCAAAAGAAGGCGAAAACACAATACCATTTACCAAACGAAAGTGACCGATGTTCAATGACGATATAATGATGTGTTAAAGGTTTAACACATTTTCAGAGCAAAAATCCCGAAACTTCTATTTTCCGGCTCCAGGTGCCCCCTATTTTGAATATCATTTTTTTTTTTAATATAGGAACGCGATCAAACGAAAGTGACTGGCGATCAAACGCGATCTTATCGTTTGTCATGTTTTCAAAAGGAAGTTAGTCACCATAGTAACTTTTCGTTTTATTTGTAATTTTAAACGCGATGAAACGAAGGTTGTTGGCCATCACACGCGATCAAACGATTTACATAGTTTTTGGTTGCAAAACTCAAAGTTGTGGGACTAACCCTGCGCGCCTATTCAAGAGCATGATCGTTGCCGATTTTTAATTTTCTTTTTTGTTCATTGTTGAAAGTGCTTCATTGTTATAAGTTTCGATATTCACAACAACAATAAAGCGATTTCAACAATGAAGGAAAACGAAAATAAAAAAATCGGCATCGATCATGCTCTTGAATTGGTTATGAACTTTCTTCCGTGAAAGTTTGAACTCTCGAAGTTTGAAATTATAGGAGCAGCAAGGAAATTTCGTGCAACGATAAGAGTACATTAGACATATACGGAGATAATGCTGCCATCTTTTGTTGGAGATCGTTGCTTTAGATTATCCAGGGGTGTGCAACACCATAATACATGGTATCTCGAAAACGAAAATAGGCAAAGAAAAAATAATTTCAGAATCGTTCATCACCGTCATAGATTACCAGCAGAATAAGATTTTCACCGTTCTAGGCTCAAAGGTGAAAGGTCTGATATGAGATATTTTGAAGACGAATTTCATATTTGGCATCAGCGTGACGAAATATATATAAAATGAAACTTTTATGAAAATCGTTGACAACATCCACCTGTTGGAGTTACTGGTCTTCCACCAGGCGCCTCCCCAGGTGGCGGATAGGGGAATGCCGACCAGATATGGTGGGTACCGGAAATATTCCGGGGCGGACCAAAACCAGTACTGCTGCCTTGCAGTTAGTAGAGGGATCTACAAAGGCTAGGGGACGATAACCCCGAACAAAAATATCATGGTGAGGGGAAGCAGCATCACCATTACCACTCTGAGGCTGAAGATGAATGACATCGGCAAGGCTCAGAGATGGACAGAGGGCGACATCTTGAATGTCTACCTTTACTGCGAGGTCGTAGAGCTGACAACTCTACACCGCTAAAACATGTCAAGAAATAGTAACAGATGGTTCATGGATTCTCCTGGGGTAAAATATTCCGGAGGTAAACTAGTCCCTCATTCGGATCTCCGGGCTGGGACTGCTTCAGGGGGCTCTATGAACAGGATTAAGAAAGACCTTAGAATAGGAACGTGGAACGTACGAACATTATACCAAACGGGCGCTCTTCAGGTGGCGGTACACGAGACCGAAAAGTACGAGCTAGACATATTAGCGATACAAGAAGTTCGGTGGGAGGGTCAAGATAGTATCCCACAGGGCAAGTACACTTTCTACTACGGGGGAACACAGTCTCACGATTTCGGAACAGGGTTCCTCATTAAGAATAGTATCCTTCAGGCGGTTCAGAATATAGAGTTCGTAAACGAAAGACTATCGTACGTTACGATACGTACTCGATGGGGCAACACGGTTTTATTAAACGTCTATGCTCCGACCGAGGTGGCTACTGATAACGACAAAGATATATTCTACGATGAGCTAGAAAGGCTGTTTGACCGATTACCGAAGTATAATTCGAAAATTGTGTTGGGTGATTTCAATGCAAAGGTAGGGAGGGAAGAAAAATATAAACCTACTATAGGCAAATACAGTCTTCACGAAAAGACCAACAACAATGGAGAAAGACTGATAACTTTCGCGATTTCGAAAAACTTACTGGTAAAGAGCACGTACTTTGAACACAAAGACATACACAAATACACGTGGGTATCTCCGGACGGCAAAACTCTCAACCAGATCGATCACGTATTAGTAGACAGACGAAGACACACCAACATAATGGACGTTAGGTCGTACAGAGGAGCGGAAGGTGACACCGACCATCAATTAGTGATCACAAAAGTAAGGGAAAAGTTATGCATCGCGAACAGAGAAAGCAAGGGATCAAAACAACTGAAATTCGAAGTGAAACTATTAAATAATCCGAGCATAAGAGCAGATTACCAACTCGAACTCTCAAATAGGTTCGAAATCCTAGCCGACTCGAGTAATAATAATGATGATATTAATAATGAAATTGATGTAAGTAAGATGTGGGAGGAAATTCGTGAAACAATTAAGAGCGCAGCGAAGGAACGCGTAGGTGAGAAGAAACAACAGAAAAACAAACCTTGGTTTGATGAAGAATGCATTAAACTTCATGAGGAACGAAAACAAGCAAGGCAACGATGGCTAAGTAATAAAAGCGAAACAAATACCAACCACTACAGTAACGCGAAACGAAACGCCACACTAGGGTTCAGAAACA
>JAGDQP010016810.1:0-39835 GCA_022664845.1 Lepisma saccharinum
ATTTTTACGTATAATATACTCTTGTTCAGCAGTTCAGTGTTTTTTAGGTTTGTTAGACAATGGAAGTTCTTTATGTACGGTAAACATACATATTGATCTTAGCAAGCATGGATTAGAGAGAGTACAGTACTGATAGTTGCTTTTGTAGCTATGTTCTCCGTCAATGTAGCATTGCTGCTTTTAGCTTGTACACTATACCATAGGAATATAACGCTGGCAATCGCTGTACAACCAGAGCAGTGAAATGACAGCTACATTATTTCAGAATGGTGTCCAGTAAAGAGATTACTACTTCTACCCCAGCCCTGAGTTTTTCAAATAATAATAATAAATGGAAGAAGAGGAGGAAGAAGAAAATGTCTATCGAATGTTGGGATAAGGCATTCCTGTTACAGCTATTACATGTTAATATCGCCATGATGCGTCAATATAGTCATAGATCGAATGTCCTGAACAACAGAAATGCTTGTCTGGCACAGCCATATTATACAAACACTTACTGCAAATGAATATGTGTACATAGGCAGTAGGACCGAATTTGGAACACCGTAATTTGACTACGGCGTAAATTTCAAATATAGAATATGTATCAATGGTGGTATTACGCTCATATGTGAATAAATGGGTTATTACGTAGGCAGAAAGCAGACTCTACGCTAAAAATACACCTGTTGGAGATAGGAGATGTACAACTGATGCAGCAGGTAAATAGGGGCGAACCCAGTAGATTTTTAGCGCGCAGACGAAACAAGATGCACGAAATAACACTGCAACTGTTTTATAGAATAAGTTGGATGTTTCCTGTAACATGTAATAAGATAAACAGGCATAATGACATAATGGCTGAAGCTCCTACAAAGTCGTCAATTGAACTATTCATTCGGTAGGGTGCTGATTTAAAATTGGTAGGTGCAGACATGGATGGCTACGTAGTGTCAAGGAAGCAGTACTGCATAGGTAGATTAACGATCTGTTATAACTGGTAATAACAGTCTGCTCATTACCGAAATGCCTGCGAACTGGTATTTAGTCAATAATGAAGACAGACGTTTACAGTAGATAACGTACTTTTTCGACTATACAGGAATAACGGTAGTCAATGATGCTATCCAAGACAATAGCAGTGTGAATTAAATAAATACATTAACTAAGCAGACTCTTTGGACTTCGCATTTTCCAGACTTACTGGAACCAATTATTTTGCTCTGAATGTATTGGCTACATAAAGTACACAAATGAAACAGCGCGTTGTGATTGGTAAACATTCCTATAAAGAGCTCCATCGACAGGAGTTGAACCCAGATCCAAGGACAATGGCGGTTTTTGAATGTTCGAGGTTATAGATAAGAATTTTATTCTGAATGCTATAAGCCGTGGGACCCCGACATTTGCCGTGGCATACATCCATTGCTACTTTGCCGTTCCTTTGGAAACTGAATGTCATGATTGTACCAACCTATTAATGTAAACTCTGAAAGACGACGTTCTGGAGAAGTTAGCTTACCCCAGTACATATGAAATATTTGTAGAAATTCATCCAGATAAAGACATTCCAATAGGAAGTTTATGACCATACATTACGAGATTCTAACAGATGACAAGTATGTAGAAGCAATATACGTTTCGCTATGGACTAAGGACTGTGCACATAGTGCTTCAGCTTTGGCTTTGTAGCAGGATTAAGAATAAAAAACAGAGAATCGCTTCAAGAAAGAAACATGTTTTATTGTACAATGGAACTATACATTTTTTGAATTATTACATGGAACCCTACAGTTTATCCTAGACATTTACAAAGCAAGATACAAACACAATTAAATTGTACATAATATTGTAATTACACATAAAAGTGATACAGAAAGTACACTGATGCAAAATAAACTTTTCTACCCTCCAGGATACATTTGTTTTTGTCGTTACATGTAAACGAATTGGTACAGGATAAGGTAGTATAACCGTCAGGATACACTTTGTGTCGTTTCATATAAATATTGCTACAAAAGAATGTTGACTAACCACCTGGATATAATTATTGTCATTTCATATAAAAATATTAGTACAAAGGAAGGTTGTCTAAAGGCTAGGATAAACCTCCTCTGGTTTGTAAAACAATAGTAACAAACAGAACTGTACTAGTTATTATTTATGTAAAATAAAATCAACGATGTGTACAGATATTGTAATGAAGAACCAGATTCCGCATTTTGTTACAATGATAGCAAAAGGAAGTTAAAAGGCAACTTTATATAATAAATATCTACTCCAGAATTGAATGTTTTAAATTTCTTGTGGTTTCTAACTACAACCACGAAACCCGTATGGAACAGTTAAATACTGTTCACTATTGGATGGATTTAATTTACGTCACTTGTGTTGTACAATACCATGTATCTTTGAACATTACACACGACACGGTAGTCTGGCTTTCTAAGGCTATGATTGCGAGTAAAAATTTGTTTGCTTTCATACTTTTCCGTTATTAGATTATACATATCCTCAAACGTTATTACATTCTGTTTTCGATGATTCAAGGTAATATCTCGTATTTTAATCAGATATTCAAGTTTACGTGTAGTTATTTCCTTTAACTCAGAAGTATAGTGTTTCGGGCCAGCTCGAGCGAATATACCCATTTCCCAGTCTGGAGGAATTTCATTTTTCAGCTGACCAAGGTAATCATCTAGAGGTAGCAAGGGTGGTTCATCGCGACATCTAACATATAATACTATCAGTATCGCAATCGCGCCCATGAGGAAATAAACACGGCAATGACATTGCTAAATTCATAGGGAGTGTTTTTGTTCTCCAGATCACGGTATGAGACAAGAAATTTATTACCTATAATATTAACATGCTGGATTTCCAAGTGGAATGAGTAGGCAATTTCATTAAATTCTTGTGTTGTAGTGACAACTTTTGTTCTGGAAAGGTCACATCTCTGGCCCCTCTTCCCCAACAATGCGTTTATTTTTTTTAGAAATGTATCAGTCCCTCATTTTTGTTGATGTTATCATACTCCAAGTGAGCTCTCTCATATGGAAATAATCTCTAGTATACTGGTGCCTATCTTCGCTAAGCTGTTTCATTTCCAGAAACGTATTTACATAGAGCTTAAATAAACCCTCCCGACATTTTCATTTCCTAGAGTTCGTACGTATGAAGAGTCACATAACCTTTTTCTAATGAGGCATGAAGCTCTTACGTACAAAACACTTTTGGAGCACGTTGTTCGGCTGTATGAGTACAATCGTCGGTCTGTAAGGTCTCCATACAGGTTCTACAAAGACCAAATAAGTGTATGTTTTAGCATTGTACGATAAAATGGGAATGGCTAGATTCGTAGGAGGTAAAACTTTACAGAAGACAAGACCGTGAACTTGACGTGGATCAGACATGTCCGTTCCTTTCTGGATGATTACGGGTCCAACGGGAAGTGGTTTGGTAGCCATAACCCACCCACAAAGTGAAGTAAAATCTGCATACCCTGTTGTCTCTGATTCAAAGCATTCGTAAAAAGTAAGAAATCACTCAGTACGCCCTTCTTTAAAGGCATCTTTGGGACGCAATGGTTCTTCAATATCATAACAATGATCGTGAAGAAATGTTTGAATATCCAGAGATGTTTTCACTTGTTTGTGCCACTGACATTCCCATATGGATACAACTTTGACATTGTATGTATTACGTAAAAACTCTTCTCTTGTCATGGTTTCACATATCGACTGTTTAGGCTACGGCTTTCTCTGTCTATAGGCTAATCTCGGAATTGGCAAATGTAGTTGTGTCCATGATAGTATCACCCATAGTACTCGTTTGCTGTACGAGTATTTTTATCATTGCCATCTAATTTGAAATGTTTAAATTGGACTTCACCACCACGTTCATAGCTTTGTAGTTTTACATTATGTGTAAACTCCATATATTGAAGCCAAAGTTTAGCTTGTTTGCTCTGATTCGTCCCATGATGAAATCCTAAGGGTGGTATAATAGGAATAGTTGTTCATTGTTGCCATGTTCAAAGGACGTTCCGCTGGTGTGGTGGGGGTAATCGTATTTGTGTTGGTATGTGTGAGGTGCGCTGTTGTGTGCGTTGAGGTACGTTTGCGCAGGAGCTGTTAAAGGGTGTTGGTGCATTTATTTATTGATCACTCTCGTCAGAGGAGAAGATATCAATAATTAACGTGTATCAATATTATTTCATCTCGCAATCTTCATTTTTTTCCCCTAATTAGTGACGTAATGATAACAAACTGAGTGCGTCTGAAAGTTTGCCCTCGTTGACAAATTGTTGCAAATTAGTTTTTGCTTTTCAGTCATTCATTCATAATGATTCTTTAATGAGTTTATGTCCGAAACCTTGATGGGTTACCCCTTTTATTAAATAAGCATCATTACTTTCGTTTTGAGAGGATTGGTTAGTAGACGTAATCTTAGCGTGAGCATTCTTTGTTTTCCTTTGAACGACGGTGAGATTTAGAAGATATAAGCAATTCTGAAAAATTTTCTAAATTATTTCCATCTTTTTCAACTTCCTGTAAACTGGTATTCATATGTTTCATATCCTCAGCTACAGCCTGCTGTATAACTTCACTGCTGTCTTGATAATCCATGTACATCAGCCTGTAGCTGAGGATATGAAACATATACCATTTCACAGTAAGTTGAAATAAATAGAAATCATTTAGAAAATTCTTCAGAATTACTTATACCTTCTAAATCACAACATTATGGACATAACTCTTGTTTTTAATAACCTCCTGATCGGGCTTTTCAATTATCATCGTTGAAGAACTCGCCTCTTCTTCATCTAAACTGAAGCTTAATATCGTGTTTGCATGTTTAGTCATTCAATACAGCCTTATCCTAAAACAGCAATTACTATCTTCTCCTGGAAATAATGAATATGTTTTAGCCTTTTATGAATATTGTAAGATCAGTTCTGTAATCTCTGAACCTCCGATGCTATTTTAACTTCTGAAATTAGAACGTCGTTACTGGAGAAATGATCAATTTCTTGTTCATTCTCCCTAGTATTATAATATGGATCATTTACTGTAGTATTTAATTGTTGGTCCCATTGAGAATATATTAACGAAAAATAAGGAAAACTATAATTGTCTAAGTGAGATCTGTGAGGATGACTTGAAACATAATATTATGCCCTCTTCCCTTATGTAGCACTTCTAATGTTACAGTTCCAATAATAGGTAACTGATTAACTGCAACGATGTGCAGTTTGGTAAAAATAATTCAAATGATTTCAACTGACTTATTGTTGCTAATGATATGAGATTCATAAAAACTCCAGTCTGTAATACACATGGAAAATCGCAGTGAATTTTGGTAAGGATAGATCTGACAACTTAGAAATATCATAATCGTCAAACAACACAAGCAAATCGTTGAGGTACATAGTTGTTAGTATGTTATGTATAACTTCTTGACTACCGTCCTCTGACGAATGGGGTGTTCCTAACGACCAGTTTCTCGTATTTCTCTTCTACAGACCTTTTCAGTGTAACCGCCTAGGCAGTAAAACATTGTAAATGACGCGCTGCGCACTATCTCAAATTTTCATGAGCGAGCACACACCGGAAACATTAGATTTTGATCGGAAACACTTCTCGTGGACGACACCTTCCTGCTATTCTGAGGTTTGTCTGTCTAACAGATTGCAAAGAGATCAGATGTTGTCGATCGCCGTGACTGGAAATATTAGCATCCCGTTACATTTGTTCCTGTATTTGTATTATTTAAATAGGCTGTTATATCAAGTCGAGGTTTGATAGCAGCAACCTTTTAGTGTATTTTCGCCATCAATTCTGTGCCGGCGTATATGCAGCAACACATGACTCAGCTGGCTGTTCCCAGTTTTTTATTTGTCGTATGCGACAGGTAGTTCAGTCTCCACTGCCTGTGGCATGTTTTTACGAACTCATCCAGTCTCAGTGAATCAGGTAAACTTGCGAAACCGTAATCTAGACAGTTTACAAAATTACAGAAGAATTACAACGTCTTCAAGGCATGATTTCAGCAGCTCAAAACATCGAGGCTTCTTCCCAGCCTTCCAGTTCTGCTTAGCCCGGTGATACTGTAGATACTTTATGTTCTAAGTTGTCCGTGCATGTTCTGCAATTCAAATCAAGTACTAAGTCCGCTGGTAATAATCGCAGTAGAAACGTTTATCATTCAAAGAACTTGTCTAGAGTCAGTCATAACGGGAATTCCTCTAATAACGGTCCAATAATTTGTCAGAGGTGTAAGATTGGGAACCATTATACTAAACACTGTAGGCAGAAATATAACAACAATAACAGGAATAATGGTTACACGAACTCGGGAAACTAAGAAAGTCTCATTTCGGTACGGGACCACGATTAGTGAGTTCAGAGCTTATTGTCTCCATGACGGTACGAGATAATCTATTTTTATCACGATCCGGATAGATAACAAGCCGTGCCAATTACTGAATGATGGGGGGAGCTTAATGCTCTAATTTAAATCCTAGTTTATGTCCGAAATTCGCGAAGAGGCTACCTATTCAAACGTCATTGAAGGGAATAGCAAAGAATAGGGTAGTTAGCAACACATTTCTTTGGTGAACATGAGGATGAATGGCAGGTCGTTTCACCATCCTTTTCGTTTGTTCTCTTTGAATAAAAATTACAATGCTTGGCTCAAATTTCCTTCAGTTTCAGTACGCATCAGTCGATCATGGTTTACATGAGTTGAGGATAATGGATAATAATCTTCAGCTGTGCCCCGAATTATGTTTTTTAGGACCAGTACGGAATTTTGGTTGTCCGGGACAACTTTCTCCAAGCATTGATCATTTCAGACCGACCGAAAATAGTGGCCGCATGGAAAATTAGACTTAAACCCAAATCTACTTTTTGTGTACCCGTCCAAATGTTTAATTATGAAGGAAAAGATGAAAAAAGCTTGTTTATTTGCTTATTTCCAAAGACTTCGATTTCGAAATTTTTTATATCCCAGGAAGCCGAAATTTATTTGCGGATGTACTCAGCAGGAGCCCCGAAGGGCCTCTCGGAAGAAGATAATGACTTCTCGGATTGCGCTGTCCTTTCTATCAAAAAAAAAACAGCTCCAAGAGAAATGAAGAGAAGGTGAGTATTTCGGAACAGTCATTGAAATCCTGGAGAACTCTCAAACAATCGCCAACTTCCCCCAGAAATTTCAATGGGTAGACAAGCAGTTCGATCTCTCTACAGAATTCACAGATTTGCTAATAGAACACGTTACCTTCCGTGTATCCCTCAAGAACTGCAAAACAGTCATTTTGGATCCTAATACGGACATCCTTAGTTCAGTTGGACTTCAATCCGTGCCCGCCATTTTTTCTGGCCCACATTCGAAAATGGTGCTATTTAATACCACTGAGGATACAATCAGTCTACCCCAGTATGCTACCATAAGAACTCCCGTTTCTTTTTAAATCATAGCTTCATTTACTGGAGACCCATCAGAACGACCCGTTGGCCAATATCACTGCACCATCATGGATAACGGTAACACAAATACATAGTAATAAATCCTTAAGCAACACGATTTTTATTCACGATTATCAAACCCAGAGATCATTAAATGTAATCCTGATCTGATGAACGAACAAAAAGAATAGGTACTTACTCATTTTTGAATTTGCAGACTATTTTGTCATCGTCTTGTTTTGGGATGACATCCCTGCTACAACACGTTATCGATGCTGGAGATCTGTAAGTGTGAAACAGTTTCCTCATTTCATCCATCTTAGACCAGAAATCAAAAACCAACTGGAAAATTTGTGTGAACAAAAAATCATAGAACCCTGTACAGCCTCTGTGAGTGGAATAACCTGGTGATGCTGGTGAAAAAAGGACGGGGTATCGTGCAGATTCGTTTGTGACCTTAGGGGTCAACAAGTTCAAAAACCGATAAGGATAGTTTTTTCTGATATGGACGAAATTTTGAATAATATTGCTGGGAATAATCTTTCAGGAACTATCTCAGACGTTTTCAATTACTCTTACTGAGTCGTCTAAACATAAGGCGGTGTTTACAATAACTTCGTGTAGTAAATATCACCGATGTAATAGCATGTCCGATGGGTTTGAAAACAAGTCCCTCGCATCTAAGCCTACTTATGAGATTGATCGTGGAAGAGATACCACTTTTAGTGGTGTCATTGCATGGACGATCTTATAATTCACGTAGCGTCCTGGTCGCAGACGCTACGACTACTACAATTCCTATTTTTTATCCACCTTCGATATGCAAACCTTCGAATGTATCCTTCAAAGTGCCTTATAGTATATTCAAAATTAGAAAGGCTAGGCAACGTAGTGTTAGGATATTCTGTCGAAATCTCACGGAGAATTGTGTCCGCCGTCAGATTTCCCCACCCCGAAAACGAAAATGAACGTTAAATCCTTCTGTGGAATTTTGAACTTTGTGCGCCGCCATATTCCCGATTTTTCGACACACTGTGCACTTTTTTTTACATTTGTTGAAAAAAGTGTTTCATTTCATTGGTCAAGTGATTGAAATTCTTGTTTTAATACTTTGAAAAATATGGTCTTATTTGCTCCGATTCTCATCCCTTTTCCTCCTCAGAAACTTAAGTTTTAATAGATTCGTCTTATGAAAGGGTCCTCTTCCAGCTAGTAACTTTCTGCAGCCGCAGCTTGCTTTCAAGAGAAATGAATTACCGCATGCTAGTTCTAGAGGCAGCATGATCGTAGTAAGTCTTTAAATTATTCTCTATAGCTCATCATTCAAAGTTTTTTTTTTCATACAATTCGCCTCTGATGTCCCTGCGAACCTCAAAAGATCTTCCAGGAAATTTGGCTGGGTTTATTTGTTTATTCCAAAGACTTTGATTTCGAAGTTTTTTATATCCCAGGGAGCCGAAATTTATTCGCGGGCGAACTCAGCAGAAGCCGTGAAGGCCCTCTCTCAAACATTCGCCAACTTCCCCCAGAAATTTCAATTCACAGAATTCTTGATCATTCTGTGTATAATAAATCACAGCCATATTCAATCCACTACTGGATGAGGCCTCTGCCCGGAGGGAGGGGATTGGTCTACTGCTCACACGCAGACCATACGGGTTGGGAGAGGAGGGCCGAAGGTCTCACTGTGAGCCTCTCTTTATTCATATCAGCTCTCCAGTTGCATCACGATGCTGGGTTGACACCGTTTCAGACTCACACGCCTTGGAAATATCCTTGGCAGCGCCAGGAATCGAACCGAGAAACTTTCAATCCGTAGTCAGACACGCTAACGACTAGGCCAACGGGGATGGTCATATATATGTCAGTGTGAGAATTAACGGGGAATGAGGGAATTGACGCATGTGTAAAGTATAATATTGGATTTATTACATTTTCTAATCAACAATATTTCATCCCCTTTTTAAAAATTCACACACTGTTATATATTATACATATATATAGAGTGGACAAAAATTACTTTTTATTATTCTAGGGACGTGAAATTTTATTTCTATTCTATTCTTACCGTTCCAAGAAAAATACCCTTGAGAAAAATGCTCTACTGTTCGTGGTGTTAGAAGAATGAAGCTCTAAAATTTATCTTCCCCATTCTTTCAGTATGTTATTGTTACGAAACTATGCACATTTCGATAATTTGTCAACTTTCTTCTTGTTTTAATGTACTCACGGTGACCTATTCTTCCTGTGAATTTGATAGGAATCTGCGATGTGTATACCTGCTTTCAGTGTCGATATTTTTATTTTCACTTTTGGGGGGCCATTCCCCCCAAATCTGTTTTACCACACAAACGGGAAAATGTGTGTTTTATCGTCGTCATGCTTTGTTCATCCTGCGAATTTGATAGGAATTTTCTATGTGCACACCAGGTTTCAGGATGCATATTACTTTCAATTTGGGGGGTGCTCCCTCCCCTTCGTATTCATCCTGTGAAGTTTATGAAAATTGGCGTCACATAAAATAACCTTCCTTGTTAGACTTAAAGTTAAAAATTCGAACACAATCTTTAACTTTAAACTTCGCTAAGTTTCAGGTAAATACTCTTCAACTTTTCAAGTTTATTTTTTGTATCAGTTTCTGCTCGTTTTCTTTCTTTATAGCGTTTAGTGGCTTCACCTAAATTATATCATGCTTTTCACGCGAACCAATTATTTGAGTGATTATTTTAAGTGATTTTTTTGAATGAACAGTGGGACGCATAAATCTGTGAGTGCACCTTCTTCCTACGGTTAGGGAAAAATCTTCTTTTGGATGTTTACGCTTTTGATTGAGTGACAACAACTTTGGTATACTTTATTTTTATATGGCCAGGCCAGTCTAGTAACTTTTGACTTCGGCTCGTTACGATTCGCCTTTAGCTGTTAAAATCCACACCCATGCGCCTGACGGGACCTTCGAGCCGGTGGCCTACCGCCGCAGAACGCTTGGCCACTGAGTGACATCAGATTTATAATTTACCACATACATTTTCTTATGAGTTGTCCACATGGATAACTTCTTCTGATGCTTCCAGTTTTCAAAACAACCAAGCATGGAGTATGTCATATCCGGATATGTACCATATCAAGATGTTCTCTAAGTTATTGGTGTATCGTAGTCTATCACATGATACTACTTTATTTTTTTAATGTTCATCCTTATTCTTTATTCGTGTTTTCATGTATAATTAATAAATGTATGATTACTCTTTCTATTATAGGAAAAGTGTCCAATGCTTTCAGCACATAACGTTTTGTTTCGTCTTTATCCATATGAGTGTTTTTTGGCGAAGGAAGGCAAACATGCTGTAGAAGATATTCTGTCTAAGCTGCAACTGCTTCCAGCTTTAAAGGAAGAGAAATTGAGGATGGGAGTTACGGAAGTAATCTCAGACGGAGAATCAACTAAAGTTATCTCTCTCGGTTCAACTATACAAATTAAGGTTCGTTTATATGAGCTTTTCTTTTTGTATTCTTTTTCTGGAAAGAGTGCGATGAGTTAACTGTCCGGGTGGTCTTCATTTACAAGAAAAATATTGTTTATATTTTCGTTGGATTTATACCTACTGTTAGTGGGACACCATGCCTGTGTGTTAGCTTTTAGTGGAATTGTTAAATGTTGGAATTCCATCCATTTCGTATTTAATGAGTTTTGGAACAGAAGGGGTGACTACAAGGCCATACAGGTTATGAAATTGTAAATTGTCGGTAATAAATTTCTTAATATACCAAAATATATCAAGGGTCTGTAGTTTCTAAAATTTGTGTTTTTCTTATACTGTGTATTGTGTTAAATTAACTTAATCCTGGGGAAGTTTGAAACGTTATTCCTTCTTAAAAATAAAATTTAAGAACGTGCTTACTTTGTACACACCACACACATTAGATTTAGAGTAACATACTTTTCTTCTAATACATGTTATACTAAAAGAGGAAAGTATTGCAACGATCTGCTGTCATTAAGTTTTGTGCAGTTGATTGTGAAAAGATTTTTTTTTTTTTGCGTGAGAATTGTGTACGAAGTGAATAGTTGCAACACTTTCTGATTAAAATATATCATATATCTCTTCATGGGGTATATTATACTACATGAGAAAAGTGCTCGAAAGATAGGCTAGCGTTCGCTCCTGAATTCTCGTTAGTTTCTCGGAGTAAGGATCAACGTCGAGTTTTGCAGTTTGCATAAGATTTTGTATCAATAACATTTTTCCTGCACACTCTCCTTCTGGTATATTCTGTGTAGACGCCTATGGCATATGAGGAGCAATCAAGAAGTTCATAGAATGGAGTCGAGTAAGAAAATAAGTCAGTTGACCAAAGCATTACCGTTATTCAGCATAATCCCATCATAATGCAATGTATTTTTCCAGTGTATTCGAAGTGTCTGTATTTATTTATATATTTTCTAGGTACCAGCTGGATCCAAAGATCCAGTAAATGCAGCGAGAGGCTACGTTGAAACACCTTACCAGGAATCACTATTGGCGGAACTTTTACAGTCCCATATGGTAAAAGACATATGTTTGATTGGTTCCAGAGGTTGTGGGAAAAACGCCACCATACAAAAGCTGTCGAATATTTTAGGCTATCAAATAGAGCATATTGTCTTGTATCAGGTATGTCTGCAGTAGATAAATATTGTTATTGTTTGTATTGATTTTGTGTGGTCATGATCATTGGTAGCCTTAGTTCAAATGGTTTCGATACTTAAATGTAGCAGTGATGTGTTTAATTCGTGTATAGAAAGAGATTCATTCGCAGTAGAATCATTTAGATATTGACATTGAATGACGATGAAAACGGGGAACAAAGGTTTAATTAAAATATATACAATGTAAAGTGTTGTGCGATACCCTTGTTCCTTTTCTTTCGCCATTTCATTATACTGAATTTTGAATTTTAGTTGTGGCCATTAGGAACTATGACTCAGGCCGCTTTATATACCGTCTATATATCCTCTTCAAGGTAGTGTTTAATATCTTAAATACTCCGAAGAAGCGATAAGAATGTAAATATCGCGAAAACTTAGTTGTTAAGCGTACATCAACAGTAAAGTTCAAGCCACCAGTGCAATGAGACAAACCTTGAATATATGTTTTTTACGCAATTTCATTAAATTTGTTTTGGAAACTTCTGTACTTTGGCATTTACTTGAGTGTAGGTTAAATACTAACAATGTAAGTTATGTAATAATAATCTCCATCATTCTTAAAGTTACTATATGATAATAGGTGATTGGTTGCGTAGCTATGAAAACATGATTCGCTTACCTTTTGTTGATCAGATGTACCTTGTTAAACAAGTTCACAAGAAAAGCACTAAGAATGCTAAAAGCACAGTTTTCAGTAATATTTTCTAGTTCCCAGAAGTACGCTTCATCTAACGTTCCCAGCTTTCTATAGGATATTTAAACATTTGTTTGCAGTACGGGCGCTTATGACTATTCGTCTCTCTCCCAAGCCAATGTTTTTTCCGTATATATCTGTCTCTCTTCAAGACAGCTACGTTGCCACATTTCTTCTTGTCTGTATTGCAGTTGTCCGTGAAGTAACTTTTTTACATAAGTTTTATAATTCGATTTCTGGATCTAGGTGATATGTAAAATCTTTTTCGGCACAATGCTCCTGAAACCTTGATGAAGGCTATGGATTATTTACATTATTTATGGAAACATTATTAACATTATAAATAACAAAAAAGCATAACCATATGGAAATTTGTAGATTTTTTACAAGAAAATTTCGATCAGCGAGAAACATTTTTTCTGTAGAAAATAGAAGCATACATGCAGGGAGTGAAATGTAAAAGAAAGTCTAAAAAATAATTTGCCTTAATCTGATCGTAATATCTCAATCCACTCAAAAGTTGAGCGATGATTAATAAAAGCGTCTTTGGGTGCTCCGCGCCACAGTAGGGCTTTGTCCGTTCGTGCTCCTGTAGATCGGTGAGTGAATTGTTATTAACGTCTTGCATGAACTAGCGAGCTTCGTAGGAAAGTGAGTAAGAAAGGGACCTACAGTTTCTGGTAAAATGGGTTCAGAATCACTCCGTTTAATGGATCCTGGCGGGAATTGAACCTGTGACAACGGACACAGAAACCTAACCATTGGCCACCCCGAGGTCCTCTTGGTCGATCTTTTATGTCAACACCTCGATTGTTATACATAGCCATAATTTCAAAGTTAGAAAGTACCATTTTGTACTCACTGTTCACGGACGACCCTAGAGGGGGTTAGGGAGCTGAAGCCCCCTAAAATTAACCTTAGCCCCCAGATTTGCAAGTATTCTCTATTTTCTAAATGTGTCATAAACTCGTCAGTCTCCTGACTCTTTTCAATTTAATATTGTACCCTCCTGACTTTTTGTCCTGGCGCCGTCATTGTTACGGTCACTGAAATGCAGGAACTTATACACAAAATTGCAATTAAGTAAACTTCTGAGAATCGAAAATGTAGTTAATGAATGGAAGCTTCCATTTATGCGTTTCTGATAAATAAAAAAATATTAATGTTAGTGTTCTTCCGAATGTGACAGATCCTTCAAGGTAAGTTAAAGCTTCTCTATCCAGAATGATCCTGCCTTTTCTGTTTGTCCTAGCATAATCTTTATCACCCTTAATATCGTAGGAAACTCTCTTCTTCTTCCTATTTTCACTTCACTTGTATCCCTTAGTGTGCAATCTCTGTGTGAATAATCTCCTAAACAGTTCTTTCTCCCTTTATTGTTTCATGTATTCCTCGTCTCTCTAGTTGATTATAGATCATCATCATCAGTATTCTCGCGAAAGTTTTAGACGTCTGTCAAGGCAAGCTAAGTCCTCTCCATTCAATCCGATCTTGCGCTTTCCTTTTTATCTGAACATACGATTTATCTTTCTTAACATTGTCAAGGAGTTGTAATCCTGTTCTTTCTGTTCCTCTCTTACCTTAAATTGCATCTTTGCGCCGCCCTTGTCCGAACCAATTTCTTTGTATCTTCTTTATTGTCTCAAGGTTGTTCTCTCGCCTTCTGTGTTCAGCACACATCTTCATTTTGTATCTTCTGTATCCAGCTATTTTTTATTCTTCTCTATGTCCACATTTCAAACGCTTCCAATTTTCTTTTGTAACAGTGTTGTTTCCAAGCAAGTTACTTTCGTCACGGTTGTGGGTAGCTAGCATTTTATCGGGAAAACACGATCTAAACCAAGTTGCCAATGAGCAAAATTGGAAGCCTTTGTTTGCTTAATAACTGCACGGAACAAGAAGTAATGTGACTCGCGGACCACTGTTTTCAGTCACTTGTACGAGAGTGGGACGCTTAAATGCCTATGTGTGAATCCTCGCTGATGTACGATGAATACCAGGGAAGTTCAACAAGCGTACTCACAAACATCAAGAAATAGTGTTGAACTTTCCATGGATAACTCCCCAGTTTCCAGTGTTCACCTGATAATGTTCTCAAGGATATATGACGAAAGGTATTTCAACTCAATAACAATTCACAAAAGTTACTTTTACAATTTATTATTCCTCTGATGTGTTTTGGTGTCTTATTATTCAGCCAAGTCAAAGAATACAAAGTAACAGAGGAAAATGACTTGTCTACAAGTAAAGCTTATAAAATTCCTTCTCAATTTCTTAAGAATAGTTAAGTTGCTTCGTTATGCTGTGATTCAATTACTTTACGCAATGCAAGACGACGTACATTGTTCCTGACTTATGGTTTCTCAAGTGATTACAACAATTTCAATACTCAATATGAGTCATGTACAGGATTGAAATGATGCAAAACCCTGCGCAAGATGCGAATACGAGAAAATACATATATAACACAGCATAAAACAATAAAAATTATATATATAAACTACATACTACTACTACGAAATGTATGCTGAAGATATTTCCATTCAAATATAGACGTATATATATATATATATATATATATATTATATGAATATATATATTATATGAATATAGACGTAAAAAAAAATTTTTTTTTTCAAAATTCCTTGAAATATTTGACAAGGGTATTATCAGGGGATAGTTTGACAGATTATAAGTGAAACCTCGCTTGTTTAAATAAAGCTATGTGAGCCAACTCTCTTAACATAGATTGTCGCTGATCAGTCGGATTATTCAATTCCAACTTAAAAGCAATACGGAGAGGTTATTAACTTTTACACTCCAGGCGATTTCTAGAATGATGAACTTTCTTTTTCACTCGACACGTCCTTTTAAGGGCTATTGCTTACATAGTTGGTATCATAAGGTTGATATCTATACAATACTTCTCTCTAGGATATATTCTGGAATTTATTATCAACCACAGGATGCCATCTAGCACACCCTGCTCATATTCAAAATGCAGTTGTCTAATATAATAATAATATTAGCGTCTTGACTTGATCTAATTTACTTTGTCTTGCGCATGGCCACCTTCATTGATTACACTGTCAAATGCCTGTCTTGTGCGTATAGCACCCTGCTCTAAACACATGTTCGAGAACATGTAATCTGACGTTACGATGTCTCATCAAATAAGTACATTTATCACAAAGCTTGAGTGGCACCAACGCGCACACAATCAACTGCAAAATGCCTAAATGACAAAAGAAGTACAACAACTAACGATGCTGACAATACAAATATTATCAAAACAGCAATCAATCAAATACTAATTATAAGGTCCTATCTTTCTAGTACTTATCTGAATACATTCACTTCGTCATCAGATTTCGACGTACTACAATTATGCACATTTCCAATGTTGTTAATTGCGTGCATATGAACTATAGCCTGCTTTTACTTAGTTGAGTGTCAACAAACGCGATAAGCTTCAGCTTACTCGTTTTCCGGGAGGGAATGGTTCAGTGCATTTCTTGTGCCTTTCAGATTTTCGATTCCTTCACAATTTATTCTAACTTTCGCCGAAGATTAGTTTTCGTAGCCCAGAACAATGTAAATAGGTGTTAGAGAAAATTGTTTATTGTAACTTCATTAACAGTTTCAATATCCATATGCCTATAAAGGAGAGGAAGTAATCCATCGAGTTAGTGTATTAGTCTTTGCCGCACGTTATTTATAAATGAATCTAGGTTATATGCTGTTTATGGAAGCAGTGACAATTTGCAGGAAAAATCATAAAATATCAACTTTATTTTGGATTATGATGGCCAAGCTGTTATGCTTCACGCGTAGGAATATTTCCATTAATATAACAAAGTGTATATTCTAATCATGAGTAAAAGCGTAGAGAAAAATTGATACCTGCCATTAAGGAAACATACTGGAGAATAGGTCACCGTAATTGGCGGATAATACTTATGTCCAATTCCGATGTTGTTTTTTGTTTTTATCCACAGAAGTGGTTATATACTGAGAGAAATATAACTCTTCCTTAATTTGGGAATACATGTTTCTGTCAGTAACCTGTTTGGATTAATGAGTAAGCTAAAACTATCCAAACAAAACCTAATGTTGGATCTGATCTTGCATGCATGCTACGTATATTATGAATCTATGTAGTTTTATGTGTATTTTTGCCACCTCTAACAACAGCGAACACATAATTAACGTACGGATAATCTCACTATGGTAACAGTAACATGTATTGTTTATAAAATAAACATTTTTACAAGTATCTCAAAAGTATCTTACGATGTGTGCTCGCACATATACCTAGATAAATTTGGATAACTGTATGTAGTTCCTGTATCTAGGTTTTCTTGTTTAGAAATATACTTTGTAGCTTTTACTTGGGTACAAATAAGAAATATCTGGCCAAAAATACATTGACATAATTACCTTAAGTATCGTTACTTAGTTTTCTTCCCTGAATTTTTTAAAGAATATATATAATTATATATTTAAAAAAACGCAGTTTCAAGCTTAAAAATCAAGTTTTTATAAACATTTTCTTCTATATCAGCTTTAATATTAAAAAAAAAATATTAGATATTTTTCAGAACTCACTTTATAGCACTTTTTCTTCAGGATATGACTTCTCGGGATTTGATCCAACAAAGAACCACCCTTACTAATGGAGATACAATATGGCAGAATTCGCAGTTGGTAGTAGCAGCTCTTGAAGGGAAGTTAGCTGTATTAGATGGCGTTCACAGAATTCATGCAAGCACTTTGGCAGTTTTGCATAGGTAAAATTTTTATCTGTTTACATGATTCATAAGCTATGTCAATGTAGTTGTGCTTCTGTTTCATTTATACTACTGATTTATAAACTTTATTGTAAGTTAACATGCATAAATTGTGTTTATTTTAATCTGGGGTACAGGCATGTTTCTTCGCTTTTTTCTTTCATATCAAATATTCCAATACGAAAATTAACTTCTGACCATAAAATTCAACAGATAAACAGGATATAACTTTTGATAGACGGTAGACTGATACTTCAATCGTAAGTTTTATTAGCTTTTGATGAATTAGAATTTGATAACTTCAAGATTCATATCCAGATATTATGTACACGTGTTGTTCAAAAGTATCTGAATATATTCCTGAATATAAGTGTGATTTAATTTAATTATAATAACAAAAAAGTTACAAAATGTAGCCTTGAAAATGCACACCTTTTTTTTTTATGTTGTGCTATTTTCGATCCAAAAAGTGAACTTAAATTTTGGTGCATCCTTTTCATTTTCTTTTTTTAAACAAAATACCTCCACTAAGAGGTCATTATATCCATATGATTAGATTTGAAATTAAGTGTTCTCCTTTTTTAGTAAATAATGTCTAAACACAGTCATGTGTGTAAAATGTATAAGTTCAAGGACATTTATCTCAAAAGGAGATAATTTTATTTATTTATTTTTTACCAGGAAACGCCCGAACCTATTTGGGTTTAATCTAAATTTTTTAATCAGAATACTTTGTTCCATTTTTGAGAAATGAATTTTCAAAAATTTGGATTATTCGCCATTTTCAGGAACACTCATTACTGCAAAATGTCCTTCTCTATATAGCTATTAAAACTCGTTTTGCAGTCAACTCAATCATTTTGGAATCTAAATCTGTCATAGAATATTTTTATATTGGAATAGGTTTGCTAAGCAAGTCATCCATATGTAAATTTGTTACATAAATTTGCATTAATCTGTGCCATGAATCATTTCGACACCATTATGAAACGAACTAGTCTAAGGGAAATTTATCATTACATTTCCTCATTGCTAATTTTCACAATTTCATCAACCATAAAGACACAAGCGACACAAGCGACATAGTTAGCACCATTGTTGGGTGCTAACTTTCATTTAGTCGCATCTTTGATATGACAAAAACATCATGCGAAGTTGGATTACAAACGCTTCTGCTCTGCAATTAGAAAAAAGATCTCTACACAGAATTTGTAAAGCTTAATTCAGGCATGAGAGTAGGAATCTCCACGTTTTCTTCTCTTAGTTCAAAATGTTGTACGTAATAAGAGATGAAGACCGCTTGATAGGCACTTCACATACCCTTAGAAAGGTGGCAACGTTTTGTAAAAGATTTGATTAGAAAATAGAATGAGAAAAGACAGAGCAATGCTAATGCGGAGCATTCATATTCCCAACTGAACACTACATAAATTAACTTTCTTACAAGGATGATTCAAAATCATAATCTGCTTGATGTATTGACATCTTTCTTTGGCACTGTGGTGGTAATATAACATTTACCAAAACGCTCACGAGTATTATTCATCCCTAATTTGCAAACACATATCTCTAGATTGAACTCAGTACTTAACTACTTTCTAGCTATTCTACGCTAGAATACCAGCCACTCCTAGCTCATGTAAATATTCCAGGGTTTCCAAAAATTCATAAAAAATTAATCATATCACCATTTATATTCTGTATAACTCCAATATACCTTGATATGTAATTCTGTAAAAAAAAAAAAAAAAAAAAAACTTTGATACACGATCCCTTTCTTGCGAAAATCACAGTGAAAAACCGGAATTGTTTCTATTTCGACAGTAACGTTTGGATACCATTTTGACTAGTTCGATTACATTTTTTTCTGCTAATGGAGAGGACTAATATTATCAAGCTGATTTTAAGGAAGAAATGTTTTCTGTTTGAATGTTCTATGATAAACTAGTCTGTAGATATTACGTTTTCCGGAAACGTTTGCTAACACAAATGTTTGCATGTGCCGCAATACAAAAATGGCTGCCATTAATTAATCGGTTGCGATAAAAATAAATTAATACCCGCTTTGAACTATTCTTATATAATAGATATTAATGATTAAAAATATTATTTTTGAAACGGGTTGAGCAACCACGCTGAAAGATTTCAAATGGACTGACCCAATAATGAGCGTTCCTGAAAATGGCGCATAATCCAATTTTTGAAAATTAATTTTTCAAAAATGGGGCAAAGTACTCTGATGAAAATTTGATATTAAACCCAAGTAGGTTCGGGCCATTTCCTGGTAAAAAAATTAGATTTTTAAAATTATCTTCTTTTCAGATAAATGACTGAACTTTATACATTTTACACACACGGCTGTGTTTAGATATTATTTACCGAAAAGGAGAACACTTAGTTTCAAATCTAATCATATGGATATAGTAACCTTTTATTTGAGGCATTTTGTGAAAAAATGGAAAAGGTACTCCAAAATTTAAGTTCACTTTTTGATGATCAAGAATAGCACAAAATACAAAAATATGTTTATTTTCAAGGCTATATTTTGCAACTATTTTGTTATTTGCATTAAATAAAATCATATTATAATTAAAGTGTGTAGTTTGAAGAAGAGAACTTTTTTTGTTTCATTCCAATATATTTTACGGAAATCGAATTAAAGAAGGCAGGTAGACGTCCCATGTGAAAAATTTCATGACTGCTTTCCCTTTCCCCCTCCATCTCTTTTTTCCTGTTGGAGTAAAAAAAATCGAAACTTGTTTTTGTTAGTTTGAAGTACATGTGAAGAACATATATTATTTCCAGATTTTTTAAAAATGGTCCGGCGACTTATTATTTATGAAACTGGCGAAAATTGATGGAATGACTCTAAGGCAATCAGTATTCAAAATAAACTATAATTCGTGAAGTTTATTTTCATCTTATCTGTGTGCCTAGTCGAATACTCGATGAAAAAGAAGAAAGAAAAAGAAAAGGAAAAACCTAATGATAGTTTACCTTAAAGAATAAAAAATATTTATTGTCATTAAACAACCAGTCGTTTTAATAGCCAACGTCAAAAATATGAAGTATTACAACTGCTAGCAGCATCAAACACAATAATAAAAGCATTAACATAACCATTGTTTATATATATTTATACATATAATGGTAAATTACAAACTGCAATGTCATAAGGTAGTTTACATGCTTGTATTATTTACTAATTTAACATATTTCCTCATGAAATTCTGTAATATTATAAAGAATTTTCGTAAATTCACGGCAGTATTTCAGGTAAAAATTCTCGTAGTAAAAAGATGAGAAGTAATTTTTTATACTTCCATCCCCAAGCCTACCTCGAAAAGGTTCATAGCTGGAGATGCTCAAAATGAGCGAAGCATCATCATAAACGGTATATCTCGAAAATTTTTGACAAGTTTAGCAAATAACTATCAAAGTTGTACCCATAGATTGTATTTATTTATTTATTGTCTTATTTTCCATGGCGGAGTTAAGGCCACAAAGGCCTTCTCTTCCACTCTACCATAAACATACATAATCTATACAAGCAGTCAATGTAGTATAATGGATAATAATTAAGAAAAAAAAGTAAAAACTAATTTATTGCATATAAGTACATAAAGGAAAAAAAAAACACACGGACAAGCAGACACACGCTAACACACATACACACTTACATGTTAACATTTTATAAAAGACGCAAGCCTGTTTACCATTTATAAGACTGATCATACGTATGGACATAATAATAATGATAATAATAAAATATACAAAGATGACTTATCAGCATATTTAAAAAGAGCCTTGCATTTACTCCTATTGTTTCTCTTTCTTTATTTTATTTATTTATTTATTTTAGTTTACTGTGTTTTTTTCATCGTCAGATGTTTTGAAGACTAAGATTTTGATTGGAACAAATCTGTAACCGACTTCTTAAACGTAGAGATTGACTGCAGTTTTCGTATTTCGGGCGGGAGATCATTCCAATCTTGGACGGTGGAAACGGTGAACGATTTGGAAAAAAAATAGAAGAGTGATGAAGGACCGAGAGTAATTTGCTTACCCTTGACCTGGTGTTGCGATCATGTTAGGAGCTAAGCGACTTAAAGAGTTCCTGCAAGTAAGAAGGTTGTTGAAGACGAAGTATTTTGAAGAGAAGTGTTAATTTGTGTCTTTCATTAAATTTAAGCATTTACAATTGTCTATAGGAGGGAGTCAGGAAAAATGAAAATAAATATAAGAAAGGCATTTTTTTTGCGCTGTAGTCGCCTGGTTAGTTCATCCTTGAAATCGGTTAGAATCACGTCGCAACATTCCAGGTGAGTGAATACCAATAACTTAACTAGAATTGATTTGATATGGGTGGTCAAAAAATGTTTAAGTTTAGTGAGTTTGTGTAGGAACGAGAATGCTTTCTTGCACATTGCATTGATGTGTGGTTTCCATTCTAGGCGCTCGTCTAGGGTTACACCGAGGTTTTGGACTGTCGTATAGTAGGGTATAACAGTCTGGTTTAGACACACTGCGGGAAGGGCGTAAGCCATAGTGCTGTTACCGCCCATACAATTCATTTTATCTTTTATCTTATTTTTAAACACACTGCTGGAAACATGTACTGAGCTAGTTGGTTTTCGATACACGTATACATTTCGATTTAACTGGGTTAATTACTAATCCGTTTTTAGATGACCACTCGCTGATTTTTTGAAGATCCTCATTTAATTTGGGAATAGTGTTTTCTAGGTGTTGTGGGCGACATGAGATGTATATTTGGAAATCGTCAGCGTACCAATGGTATTTACAGTATGAGAGGACAGATGTGGAGGATTGGGGCTGGGCAATTACATACATACAAAATAAAAGAGTTCCCAGGACACTTCCTTGGGATACTTCATGAGTGCAGCGAGGACTTTTACCGGCTATGATTACGAATTGTTTCCTATCGCAGAAATAGTTTTTCACCCATCTAACGGCTCCCTTGGAGAAATTTTAAAAAAATGGGGTAAGTTCTCCAGTAAGATTTTGTGGCTAATTGACTGAAATGCCTTAGAAAACTCTAGAAGCGTAAGGTAGGTGATCTCCCTTTTATCTAGTGCGAGCCTTATATCATCCGTGGTGGATTCTAGAGGAGTAGCCGTACTGTGATATTTGCGAAATACCGATTGTAGTGAATCCATTAAATTGTGCTCTGTTAGGTGTGTCCGAATTTGGTCGCTAACAATGTATTCAAGAGCCTTTCAAAGGGCGAGAAGGATACAGATTAGACGAAAATAATCCACATTTAATATGTTTTGTCTTTTGGGGAACGCCAATACTTGGGCTATTTACCAATCAGATGGGAAAGTAGCACACATGAGGTTGAGATTGAACATATTAGTTATTGGATTAGTATTATATTGTAGGATCCTTTTAATAAAAAGAATAGAAATTTGATCGGTACCTACAGCAGATGATTTTATTCTGTATATAGCTTTTTCAACTGTTTCAGGGCCAATACATTCAAAGGAAAATTCATTTAGAGCATTTGGATGATTTGCGTTATTTATATTTGATAAGTTGTATTTGGTTGATTTTGTGTTTTACGTTAGCGAAATTGCTGTTGAGCTCATCTGGCGTGAATTTATTATTACTTTGGTGCTTTATTCTTTATCCTTTATTAATCAACAGAGCTTGTGCCATATTTCCCTTTGGTTTGTCGTATTCTGTATTAATTGCGCCGCAAAGTTTTGTTTCGATTTTCCAACTCACTGCGTGCATTTGTTTCGTAAGATCCGAAATGTTTCGAAGTGGTTCTTTATATTTTCGGACTCTTATGTACTTTCTGTAGGCAGCATCGCGTGCAGATATAAGTCGTAGATCAAGCAAAACACAGAAAACTGATTGTTTATATGATATACTTTTTCAAAACTTAACTAAAAACTGTCAAATTAAACCTCAACTGTCGTCTCAAGAGAAATTTTTACATATACGACAACGGGTCTACACTTGGCAACAAGAAAACAAGTATATACATTAAGAGAACACAATCGGGTACTTATTACAAAAACTACAAATTCGTCAAATAATTACTATGTCCCATACCACCAATTTTACCGAATTTTAACCGATAACCTAAATTTACCTAGTAGACGAACAGTTGAAATGAATATCGAATATCTAAGTCTACCAGAAAATCTTTCATTGATTCTCTTTGTTTAAAATGTTAAAAATTATAAAACAACATATTATTAAACAGAGTATGAGTCATAAAGGCAATTGCTCACGATGAATTTTCAAAATTATCAAAAATCAATAAATGATTTACATACATTATTAAACTCTGTATGTTAATACGCAATGAATAAATTAATTGCCAAGTAAGTTTTCTGACCTCTATTTTAATTCCTCATTATCTTGGACGATGGCAATAACAACACCGGTCAGCAGTGAAAATGTTTCTGAAATGAATTTAGTTCCAAATTGTTAAATTGAGTCCCACAAACACGAAATGGACAATGAAATGGGACCGTTAGCTTTTGTTGGTAAGAAACAACCAATGTCAGTGAGTAACAAGGGGTGTTCAAGCAAGTGTGGAGACCTTGTTAGTAAATAGCTACTGCTGCAACACTGTTCATCAGAATGTCATGGTTAATACATCATTCTCTAGGGACTAATGTAGGCTTTCAAATTCTATATTGACCATGCCGCTATGACGTACGAGAAAAGGAAAATTTAGGAAAATTGGAAAATTTCTTAGAAAAAATCCCTTTCTGGGCGTTTGGGGCCCCCTAGAGCGACTCTGGGTGAGAGTACGAAACACTAATATACGGTACCTAGAAAATACATTTGGATATTGGGAACGTACCTGCCAAATACCATACTGATATCGCATATAGTGACCTCAATATTGTAACGTTCCAAGTGCCGCGCCACGTGCTTAGCACGTGTCGGTCATAATCAAAATATAAACAAGATAAAAGTGTGTACTACGTGTGTGATACGAGTGTTACAACACGAACAATGAAGGGAAACGTAAACAGCGCAGACGACAAATTGAGTTTCATCAAGAAGCCACCGATGGAGCTACCACCGATACGAAAGGAGGAGTTAGCGACATCAGCAAATTTGGATCTATAAAACACCGATACACCAATGTAAACCATCACTTCCCTGGGTGATCACTTCTCTCCTCTTTCCTAGTTCTCAGTTGCTTCGGACTGGTACTCTCCTTCCTACCGGTACACTCAGTTGCTGTCGGACTGGTGTGCTTCCTAAACCCACTCTTTCAGTTGCTGTCGGACTGGAGGGTTTCCTATCCTGCTCACTCTGTTGCTGTCGGACAGGTGGGCTACCTAATTGAACCTGTGCTCAGTTGCTGTGGACTGGCACAAAATCTGGTACTCAGTTGCTGACGGACTGCTACCTTCCTTCCTGCACTCAGTTGCTGCATCCTTCTCTCTTCTACGAGGCCTACACCCAAGAAGAAGAAGCCAGAAAAGTTATATTATAACTTTTCAGTTTGTATAATTACTTTGGTACGGGAGACTCGTTTTATTAATCTAAAGAACTTATATTATTTTATAATAAAACTGGTGATGGGCAAAACTCATACCCCGTGTATCTTTGTCTCTACCTATATTTCCACAAACAACAGGGTGTTCCCAAAGGAACATTACGATATTCTCAGTCCTGTTTGCAAGTAAAAAATAAGGGTTTATGTATACTAAAATGTAATGAAGTGTACTAAAGTGAAAACCAAACAAATTGTATTTATAATCATGGTTTTCTTGCTTCCTTCCAAGTGTATTAAAGAGGGTTGAGTGATTAACAACAGCAACATACCTCGTCAATGTGTCAACAGGCCAAACAATTTCTGTTATGTGTGTGGTGGAGTCCATTGACGCCGCTTGGGAAGACAACATATTTTCACCATTTTGGTGTTAAAGTAGTGGACCAGAACAAGCCATGGACACCTTATATATGCTGTAACAGATTCTGCGTGAAACTATACGCAAGGTTAGGAAACAAGGGACGTTCAATGAAGTTTGGCATTCCTATGGTGTGGAGGGAGCCAACCAATCATTTTAACGACTGTTATTTTTGTTTGGTACCACAATTAGACATCCAAAAAGAAGAAAGGATGTATTCAATAATCCAACATCCCGTCAGCCATCAGACCGATCGCTCATGGCAAAGAACCCCTCTGTACCTAGTCCTCCAAACGAATATAGTGTGCAAGACGAAGAAGATGAAGACAAGGAGGCAGCACCTGGCCCTCATCAACTGATACGGAATTTGTGCCACACAGTGGAACACTGAAGGAACCCCACCTACTTTCACAGACCACACTGAATGATTTCATTCGAGATCTTGAGCTGCCTAAGAACAAAGCTGAGCTTGCCGCATCAAGACTTAAGGAATGAGACTTATTACAAGATGATTTGAAAGTGTCAGGATACTTATTTCACACAGCAGGATACCCTGGCATTTTGTCATGATGTACTTGGTTTGATGAACCAATTGCATTTCAAATACAAACCACAGTAGTGGAGACTGTTTATAGACAGCTCTAAGTTTAGTATGAAAGCAGTCCTGCTCCACAATTCCAATTCTCTTCCATCAGTGCCTATTGATTATGCTGTCCATATGAAGGAAAAATATCACAACATGAAACAAATACTCGAAGCAGTTTGGTACAATGTTCATCAACGGCAGTTATGTGGAGACCTAAAAGTCATCGCTATTGTGTTGGGGTTGTAATTGGGTTTCACAAAATACTGCTGCCTTTTATGTGAATGGGGACAGGTCTTCACATTACGTCAGAAAGATGTGGCCTCCAAGAAGGGATTTCCGGCCTGGTGAGAAGAATGTACAACATCCCCTTTTAGTTCCTACGAAGAACATCCTCGTACCCCCGTTACATATCAAACTGGGGTTAATGAAACAATTTGTAAAGGCATTGGATAAAGATAGTGATGCGTACAAGTACCTCCGGGAACTGTTTCCTACATTAAGCGAGACTAAATTAAAGGAGGGGATTTTCATAGGTCCACAAATTCGTAAACTATTGTATGACGAAACCTTTGATCAGGTCCTTCGTGGTAAAGAAAAGGCTGCATGGAACGCTTATAAAGGTGTAGTAACAGGTTTCTTTGGTAGTCGCAAAGCGGAAAACTATATTGAGCGTGTGAATACACTGTTGGAGAAGTATCATGACTTAGACTGCAATTTGTCACTCAAAGTCCACTTTCTCCACTTATATTTAGACTTTTTCCCCAGTAACTGCGGTGAAGTGATGAGCATGGTGAGCGTTTCCACCAAGATATTAGCACAATAGAACACAACTATCAAGGTAGGTGGACCGCTGCCATGCTTGCTGACTACTGTTGGACACTGATAAGAGATGCCCCACGGGAGGAACACAACAGAGGGCAAAGAGAAGCCGCTCACGTCAATAAAACTCAAAGTTGGTGCCGCAAAGCACTTCCATGCAAATATTTTTTTATTTTAAATTCATAGGTATGTCATAATTACGTATTTAATTGTGTACTTAGTTCTATACAATCGTAATTCTTGTGCTACACTGGCGAATACACTCATACAAAGGCCAAGAGAAGTCTTCTCAGGTGAATGAAACTCAAAGTTGATACCGCATAGCACTTTCTTATAAATATGTTTGAGTTTGTGTTCATAATATATGCATTTGTAAAAGTTAGATATGTTTTTACTGCAACACAATCATTTAGTAGTAGAATTCTATTGCTACACTAGAGAAATGTACCAAGGAAATATGTAATACATAATATAAAGTATTGATATCCAATGCTACATTACAACAACTGTTTCTCAAAAACAGTAGCAAATAAAAGAAATGTAAGGTCAGATTCGTTTTTATTGTCCGACAATTAGCAAGAATCAACTATTTTGGGAAAGGAAACATTCAACAAGTCTTTTTTTGTTGTCCGGTGTAATTTATATTATTTATCATATTAACAGTTACTCTATGTATTGTCTCTCACAGGATAAGGAAAAACAACCTAAATAATCATATTGCCTTTTTCCAGAATGCCTGTCCCAGTTATAACTAGTATTATTGTTCTAATAGCCGTTATAATGACAATCTTATTTCTTTGTGTGCTACGTCAAATATTAAAAAGAACATACTCGTCATATAGTGAACAAATCACAGACAGTATCGTATCATTTGACACAGTCACAGACAATAAAAATGAACCCACCAAACGCACGTTGGACATTGAATCCAAGTGCTCAACTTTAATACACATGGAAACTATAACGAACAGTACAGCACCAATATGTACAATTAGCGACCTCGTGTATAAATATTAAAGAAGTTCGTAGCAACCACTAATTCATATCACCGACTCGAGGATAATGAAGCCATTTGAGGCGGAATCTGCCTGTTCTGTGAAATAGTGAAATTAGTAACTTATCATATATAAATATATTTAATGATTTCCATGAAGTGCAAATGTTTTATAAATAGTGAAAAGTGTTTTAGTGCCAGTATAAAAATAGTGCAATGAACATAGTTTTCTCACTATTTTTTCCAGGACGGGGGTAATGCAATATCCCGTGTGTTCACAGAAACGCGTATATTACGTAAGTGTACTGACAGTATTTATGTGTGTAAATAGGTAATCAAAACAAACAAGTAAGTGACATAAACAGTGGCAGACGAAAAACAACTCCATATTAAAACACCAGATGGAGCTGATATCAAAAGATAGAGGGAGCTGGAATCGATGGAGGAGAAGTTTGGAGGACTACCCCTACATTCACCTATAAAAACTAGCAGCACGAACTACTGAGTATCACTTACTCTTGAGTGGTCAACTCCTCTCCCTTCACCTGTCCACAGAAGGCATCGCTTCTGAGACAACCTTGCACACACAGAAGGCATCGCTTCTGGTGAGCATTCTACCCAAACTCTACCTTTCTGCACACAGAAGGCATCGCCTCTGGTGCATCCCTGACACATAGAAGGCTTCGCTTCTGTTGTCTTCCTTTCGTGCACAGAAGGTATCGCTTCTGGCACGGTACCTTGTCCCAGACCTCTCCTTGGAGAACACCACTCAAGGAGAAGACGTCCGCACTAAACATTTCTGTAATTAGTAGCCTACGGGACGCTATTTTTGTTAACATGTCAGTAACTTATTCATTTTTCGAATTTATATAAAATTGGTTATGGGCTAAATGCAAACCCGTGTATTACTTGCTCTACCTATGGCACTCTCAGAGAGGGCCGCAAGAACATTACGATATAGTTTCTGTCACATGGTTATGCAATGCATATGTTGTATCTGTAACTTTTGTTTGCATAATGTTTGATTTGAGTGAAAATTTCTCTATTCTTAGTTTTAGACAGTACTAACGATGTGGATTGTTTCGGCAAAAAAAAAAAAAAAAAAAAAAAAACAATTTGCCTTCTTTTCCTTTAAATTTCGCTTTCAATTTCCCTATGTTGCCAAATGTCTGACTTTTAGACTTGGAAATTTTGAGACAGTTTTTCAGTATTTAGTTTTTTTCTTTCTAGTTTCGTCATTTATTAATATTTTGGTGACAAAATTTCAGGAAGTATTCGTTTTTACATACTTTACAAGTATAACAATTAAGCGAACGCTAAAATCCAAGGAGAAAAATAGTATCTGTACAAAACTGTCAAATAAAGACATGCGAAGAAAAAAAATGAGCATGAGTATACAACAACGAAATGCTGTGAATTCATGAAAGCCATCTCACAGTGTATTCAGGAAAGCCATTCAGAATGATTTTTTTCCCTACAAATTGGGAACTCCAATCCATTTTGAAGAATTCCTCTACACCAAGCGATTCAAGAGACAATTTATTAAGATACCCAAGGACCATCTGGAGCAGTCAAGTTTAGTGTTTGTCAAACTGCTATAGAGAGGTACTATTTGGTTTCATATTTCATGGCATGTTCTTGCTTATGTTTAGAGAATGCATAGATTCCTTATCAGGAAGCAAAATAACTCATCCTCAATTGACATATGCCAGGAACCAGACAGACATTCACTTACCAGCAAGAATTAGATGAACCATGTGTTTTTCCTCACCACTGACTACACTGCGCATGCGTATTACCAAGTGTTGTGGGAGTAAAACAAAACAAAAAGATCTCATGCGATGCTTGATTTAACTATACTACTATCCTTCGACTCTGCTTCAAAACAAAGATAATAGGGTGTGGCACAGTTGTAAACATGGCGAAATTGCTGCCACGTACCTTATATACATGTGTGATTTAATATTCAGATAACTTTTGCTTCAAGATATTATAACTCTAAAACGGAATCAATGTATAAGGCACAGTTGATCATGGTTTCAAAGCTCTTTCCTCACTACTTCCTCACCGCTCTTGAGAAAATAGCTTAATATTTTATAATACCTTGCTTCACATAAAACCGACTAGCTCCGTTATTTGTAAAGATACAGCAATAATGCAAGTATCATTAGAAAGGAAGCACAGTGCTTTATCAAATTTACTTCAAGGTGTTTATCCATACTGTGATAGTTTCGTAGATACTTTCGTAATTGTGATAGTTATTTGCCAATAAAGCAAATTTTTGGAACAAACAAAACTTTTTTTTTTTTTAATAAAAGCTCCCAGATTTGAATAATCCAGCTGTTAAAAAGAAGAGAAAAAACTCCCTTTGATTAATTAGACTACACTATTACCTTCAATTTGACGCATGCACGAAGTTTATACCTCATTCTGTGAGACGATATTGCCGTTGAAGTGCAAGTGGGTGGCTACGCTCGGACGCCATACTTATGACGTCATAGAAACCAAAAATCGAAAAGTATCATGCATCATACTTTTGCCCAGGTACTGTAGAATTCAACAGTATAGGTAAAATTTACTCCCTTGAGATGAAACACGACATCCCCTTTGATTCAAGGACTAATGGTTTCACGTTTTTGCACATTTCCAAGTTTGCATTGATTGTCTGGTCAGGTGGTAGAAGTTTGCAATGCGCGAAGCCTCGAACAGTCCACCAAACGCAGAAGATAATCTTCTGCTGGTGCAGTGTGGTTTTGGTCGTTTTGGAGGGGATTCATGTGGTGCTTACTAATAATGACGGCACCGTGAAGTATCGTTATGCACCCACTTCTCATCGCAGGTCAAAACTCTGTCCTGAAACCAATCCTTTCCATGTCGAGATAGCAAAGAAATACGGGCATTTGCTCGTGTCACTTTCTGAGCCTCAGTCAATTCATGTGTAACTCATTGTCCCAGTTATACCGTTTTCCAAACTGATGGAGGTGTTGTCGAATGGTTTCCTCAATGTAATTGAATGCTTCTCCTAGTGCTTCACATATTTGGCGGTTATCGGCTTCAATACCGCCTTGAATGCCTCATTGTCTATGGCTTGTGGACGTCCTCTACGTGGTGCGTCCTTGAGGGATTTATCGCTGTTCTTAAATTTGTTAAGCCATCGTTGTACATTCCGCTCAATTACCACATTTTTACCGAATGCCTGGCATAATTTTCTTCTTGCAGCATTTGCGTTCGTTCCCAGTTTAAACTCATACAAGATGCAATCCTTATAACGAAATTTGGGTTCTCATGTTTGATCTGCTCTCACTGACGTCCCCGTTTAACTATAGTGGCCATTACTAGCGGCTACTAGAAGAAATACGTTATCTTCCTCTTACCTGTCTCATCTCTGAACTAAAGGAATGTGCAGCGCGAGCAGTTCAACCACGTGAAATTCTGAAAGAACTTTATTGGTTACCTTTATATATTGTTTCTTATTTAATTTAAAAGTAAGTAAATAACCCAACAAGTCACAAGTCCCCCCCCCCCCAAATTGTCAGTCTCCTCGTTATCTGTGACGCGGCCCAACTAGTGATTTTTCGCCCAATCTAGCAACCTTATCAGAAAGTGTGTTTTGGTAAACAAAGCAGCCAAACAACATATATTCTCCTTGCTGTCGTTTGTCCGTCGTATACAGCGAGTGGTTGACAACCATCGTTCTTTGGATGTAGTGGTTCCAACTCACTGAATTTAACACTAATACATCATAAACATAGATTATATTGTAATCTTGTAAGTTAGCCAATATCAAAAGGATAAGCTCAAAATCATGGGTCAACCTAAGGCGGGCCCTGGTGAGTACTCTAGTGAAGAGGACTCATAAGTTCTGTAGTATAGTGATAAAATCTTAAGATCTCTAATCTCAACATATCTGTATAGTAACCCTAGCCCTGGCAGTCACAAGTTTCGTATAGCTTTTTGTGTGTGTGTGTGGGGGGGGGGGGGCAGCAACATGTTCTTCAAAGCTTAGTTTGGAATCCATGATAAGAGATATTGTACTTATCTAATTACAATATATGGTTAGACATATTGTAAATATGATGAATGTTCTAATAGAAAGCCCGTCAATCATTGATTGGTTTTATTCAGATACCCGAAGAAGAAAATTACTTTGTTCTGTAGATTGCTGCTCAAAAGCTTTGAAAACTATGCCCAATTGAAATAATCTTAAGTTTTTATGTTGCATCCTGTGTAGAGACTTAAGAAAATATATTCTATTTATATCACAATTCAGTGTTCTTTTTATTAGCTTATAACTCACTGTTTGTATTTTGTTTTCTTAAAGTTTTATTTTCTTTTACTCACAGGTTAGTTCACGATCGGGAGTTGCAGTTATATGATGGGAAGAGATTGTTACGCCATGATAGATATGATTATGTAAAACAGAAGTATAAATTTTCAGATGAAGATATGATAAAATCGGGCGTTCAGAGAATACATCCATCGTTTAGAATTATTGGTTTAGCTGAACCACCAGTAATAGGTAAGCAAATATAACTTAATATCAGGTAAATACTTGCTCTTGGGGGTTTAAATAAGTGCAGTAACGTTCGCATTTTGGCTTACTTGTTTGTTCCAACGTTTTATATTAATTGTTCCGTATTTTCAGTTTCGATAACAGATGTCTATGGTAAATCTTGAACAAATTGAGGCGAGTTGATTTTTTTTCGACTTTTTTTTTTTGTTGCTTTTTATATGAGTGTGGATAAATCTGCTCCTGTTTGGTGTATTTTATTGTATTTCCTCTCATGCTTATAGGCTTGATAACTTCTTTTTATAGTTGGTCGGAATGGAAGATGCAGCATCTTTATCTGCGTCGTTGTTGTTGGCAATGTAATTTTTTGCTTTTCCTTCGCTGTAGACCGCAACACCTGATGTCTATGACAGAAGGAACATAGGAGCTTCTTGGAATGCCGGAACTCCGGCAATCCAAGAATCTCTAGGGACACGCCTGCCCCAAAGTGAGAAAAACAAATATGTTCGTGATGCACGCCCTTGGAAGTGCACAACTCTGCTTGTGCAAAGGATGCAAAGAGGCAGAGGTGGTAAGGTGGGCCCCTAAAATGTTTTAAAAAAAAAGAAAATGTTTCCTTTGCTGTGGTTAGCGTTCTGGTCGGCTAACATCTTAAATTCAAAAGAGCAGACTGTATATGAAGTGTGGAAGTTTTTTTTTTTTTTTTCCAATTAATTTAATTTGCATTTTAACCCTTATTATTTTAGTTTCGTTGATTTTAGGAGATCATTTTCCTTGACTCGCTTGGAGGAGTTTCGGTTATTTCCATAAGAGTAATTACTTTTGTCTTATATGATCTAGGGTAGAATAGACAGTTAACTCTCTCCGTTTCTCGCGGCGCCGTTGACTTTTGCTAGTACGAATCAGTATGATTTGAAACAGATAGTGATATAGAAGACAACTTTTTTTTACCAGTTTTGATTTTAAGCAAAGTGTAAGTCTAGAATAATTCCTGAACAAGAACTCTTCTATTTGTGCCAACCGACTTCAAACGTGATCAAACAAATTTTCCTTCTTTAAGGACGCTCTGTCCTATCATGTGATAGGAAATTTAGTGCTACAGAGCTTCCGATACAGTCCAATGATCGTATTTGCATAGTAAAGGAGTTTTGCGGTCTCATTTGCAGGTGTCGTCGTATTCGACTTTAAAATCTTGAGGTCACGTTTCTACAAGATATCAGTGAATTTAATTGAGACTACATACACGACATCTACCACTTCCTACAAGTAATCCCTAAATTTTCACATCTTATTTCTGACATACTGTTTGTTACTATATCTGTTTACCTCCTTTTGCACCAACATTCATCATGCCTTTGGCCTACAAGCTTTGAAATGTTTTCTTAACCAGAGTCCCAAATTCCATACCCCAACCTCATCTTTCTGGTCAACGTAGTTCTCACATGTAACTTCACCGTCAACAACAAATACTGCCTTTAGATCCGAATTGTATGACTTTTAGGCATCTAAGACTCGGGCCAGGATAGAGGAGAGGAAATGATTCGGGAAGTTATAGTTCAGGGCCTATTTTGAAGGTGCCATCCCGGCATTTGCCTTTTGTGACAGGAAAAACCCTGGTAAAACTTCAGTCAGGATGGTCGATCGCTGGGATGGAACCCACGACCTCCCCGAATTCCTTTAGATTCTAGGGTTAACCATGGGTGCGAAAATGGTCCCTTCCTACGCCAGTCTGTCCATGAGTAGCATGAATTTCTATAAACTGAACCTTTGACTCCACTTACTTACTTACTTTATGGCTTACGGAACTCGCAAGTTCATTCCCGCAGGAACAAACGTTCGCCATAAAATTCAATCCTGGGCAAGATCAAGCCAGCTTTCATCACAAACACCTACTTCTCGAAGATCCCTTCTAATATTGCCCTCCTAACGTCCTCTCGGTCATCTCAACGGTCTTTTTCCATCCGCCTTTCCAACCAAGATGGAATATAAACTTCGTTTTTCTCCCATCCGAGCTACATGGCCTGCCCATCCTATTCGTCGCGATTTCATTATTCTTATAACATCGGGTGAGTCGTACAGTCCGTGAAGCTCTTCATTATGCAGCTCCTCCATTCTCCAGTCATCTCGTCCCGTATATCTTTCTCAAAACCTTATTTTCAAACACTCGTAATTTATATTCATCTGCTAAGGTCGTACTCCAACTTTCCCAACCTTAAATTATTACTGGTAAAATAACCGTTCTGTATATTTCTAGTTTCAACTTCCTTGATATTAATTGCAAGGGTAGGAGTTTCTGGACTGAATAGAAACATGCGTTGCCCGATATTAAACAACTTTTTATTTCTTCCGGTGCCTCAATTTTGCTTGTTACTAATGCTCCCAAGTATTTCAATTTGTTTACTTTCTCTATGTTCTCATTCTTAATTGTTATGTATCTATTTCCGTTATTCCCTGTATTTCAGCTTGTTATCATACATTTTGTTTTCTCTATGTTTACCTGTAGACCTATCTCATCGCAATCTTCTACTAAGACATCGGTGTTACTTCGTAGTGCCTCTATATCTTCCCCTATTAAATCTACATCATCCGCGTATAGGAACAGTTGATTCAAACTATTCAATGTTAGTCACTTTTTGTCCTCTTTTATTTTTAAAATCGCATATTATTCTAAAGCAAAGTTAAACAGTAGTAGTGACATGGCATCACTTTGTTTCAATCCAGTGCGAATCTCGAAACTGTGTGACATATTATAACCTACCCGTACTCTCTATTTGTGGGCTCGCTGAGACACATTTTCACAAGTTGAACAAGTTTCTTCGGAATTCCAAATTGTACTAGGATACTGTATAGCTTTCCCCTTTTAATAGAATCATAGGCTGTCTGGTGAACAGTCCCATTGTATTGCCATTTCTTCTCAAGGCGAAAATCTGGTCCAACGTGGATCTCTTTCTTCTAAATCCATATTGGTGATATCCAATTATTTCATCTACGTATACACTTAGGCATGGGAGATTTCGGTTCCATTTTTTGACCTGGCCCACTGCATGAAAGTGGTATTTTTGGGGACAATATAACGGGCCATTACAGTAATTTCCTTTGTTCGGCCAGGCGGCCGGAAACTTTTGACCTGGTCTCGCGAGATCAGGCTAGGACTGAAATCCGCCCCTAGACTTAGGCCAGTTAGCAGTATATTGCTCAATACTTTGTCACATGTTGGAAGTAACGAGATAGTTATTACAGTCCGATTTTTCACCTTTTTTTATAAACCGGAATTATTATTGAGGTTTTCCATTCCTTTGGAAGCTCCTCCTTTCACCATATAGCGTTTATCAATTTATGCAGTTCATTGATTAGTGCCGTTCCTCCCGCTTTAATTAATTCGGCTGGAATATTGTCTATTCCCAGTGATTTGAAATTTTTTAATTTCTTTACCGGCATTTCGATCTCGATCTCACTAGGTTCGGGTATCCACGGTTCTGCGGTATTGATTTCAAATTCCTCTGTTTGTTCTCCGTTGTGTACATTAAGAAGTTTGTCGAAATAACTTTTACACAGATCGATAATTTTAGTTGGATCCGCCTGCAAATCTTCGCGTTCATTTCTAATCATACCTAACCTCGGCTGGTACCCTTTTCATACGAGTTTACCCCTTTGTATAGATTTCGTATGTTATTTGCCTTCCTGTTTTCATCTATTTCGTGAATCGTCTGCATCATATATTCTCGCTTTTTGTTCCTGAACCCGCGAGTGGCATTGCGTTTCGCGTTACTGTAATTGTTTGTATTTGCTTGGCTTTTATTACTTTGCCATTGCTGCCTTGCTTGTTTTCGTTCCTCATGCAGGTTAAGGCAATCTTCATCAAAACAAGGCTTGTTTTTCTGCTGTTTCTTCTCACCAATACGTTCCTTCGCTGCGCGCTTCACTGTATCACGAATTGCCTCCCACATCTTACTTACATAAATTTAACTATTAATTTCATCTTTATTACTACTCGATTCGACTAAGATTTCGAACTTATTTGAAATTTCCAGTTGTAGTCTGCTTTTACGCTTGAATTATGTACTCGTTTAACTTCGAATTTAAGTTGTTTTGATTTTTTTGCTTTCTCTGTTCGCGATGTATAACTTTTCCCTCACTTTTGTGATTACTAACTGATGGTCGGTGCCACCTTTCTCTCCTCCGTAAGACCTAAAATCCATTATGTTGGTGGGTCTTCGTCTATCTACTAATACATGATCCATCTGGTTGAGAGTTTCGTCATCCGGAAATACACATGTGTACTTGTGTATACCTTTGTGCTGAAAGTATGTGCTCTTTACTAGTAAGCTTTTCGACATCTCGAAATTATCAGTCTTTCCCCGTTGTTGTTGGTGATTTTGTGAAGGTTGTATTTGCCTATAGTATTTTTCCTCCCTCCCACCCTTGGCGTTGAAATCACCGAACACAGTTTTTGTTTTATACTTTGGTAATCGGTCAAGCAACCTTTCTAGCTCCTCGTAAAATGTATCTTTGTCGTTACCATTAGCCTGCTCGGTCGGAGCATAGACATTTATTAAAACCATGTTGCACTATCGGGTACGTATCGTAACATACGATAGGCTTTCGTTTACAAATTCTATATTCTGAACCGCCTGAAGGATACTGTTCTTAATGAGGAATCCTGTTCCGAAATTATGAGACTGTGTTCCCCCGTAGTAGAAAGTGTATGTGCCGTGTTGAATGGTATTCTGACCCTCCCACCAGACTTCCTGTATCGCTAATATGCCCAACTCGTGCTTTTCAGTCTCGCGTAACGCCACCGGAAAGACGACCGTTTGGCATGACGTTCGTACGTTCCACGTTCCTATTCTAAAGTCTTTCTTAATCCTGTTCTTGGAGCCCCCTGAAGCAGTTCCCACCCGGAGATTCGAATGAGGGCTAATTTACCTCTGGAATATTTTACGAGAATCCATGAACCATCTTCGGGAAGGGTGTAAGCCATAGTGCAGTTACCGCCCATAAAATTAATTTTATCTTTATCTTCTGAACCATCTGTTACTATTTTTTTGACATGATTTAGCGGTGTAGAGTTGTCAGCTCTATGACCTCACAGGAAAGGCAGACATTCAAGATCCATCTCTGAGCCTTGTCGATATAATTCATCTTCAGCCTCAGGGTGGTAATGGTGAAGCTGCTTCCCCGCCTCACCATGATATTTTTGTTCAGAGTTATCTTCTTCTATCATTTGTAGATCTCTGTTCCAACTGCAAGGCAGCAGTACTGGTTTTGGTCCACCCCGAAAAATTTCCGGTGCCCACCATATCTGGTCTGCATTCCCCTATCCGTCACCTGGAGAGGCGCCTGGTGGGAGACACTCTATTACTATGGATTAGTTTTTCGGATGACGTTTTCACAATGTGGTCATATGGAGAAGCCAGCATCGACACATTCCTTGAACAATTAAACCAATTGCATGTTCCTGCCTTTGTGGCAGCTGTTTTTTTCATTAATCATGACACTGATTTTTAACAGGTAGCACATGATTGATTTCGCGGTAGAAGCTATCCGCATCATCAGGTGTATCAGAAGGAAAGGTTTAAGGACAGAGGACGGCTATGGTGATAGCTTGTAGTGAAATGTAAACAACCAAGATGTCGGACGTGAATCGGCAGAGGACTGTTGCCAGTGGAACCGGTCATCCGTGCAGGAACCGCATATACCAAATGTGTGTGGATGGTGAACATCGAACTGCTCTTCTGCGTGTCAATGCAATGTAAAGAAAAAGCTGTCGTATTTGTTTATTAAAACCTCTATTTATAAGTGAGATCCAGATTCTATCTACCTGTCCTATATCGAGATTTAATTTTGACTTTCGTTTATAGATATAGGGGAGACTGACAAGGCTATACACTTACTTTATTTAAAAACGCACACTAAGCGTAACGTTTTCAATGTTATAACATCTTCCTCAGACGACACATTAATAAATACTAACAGTTCATTAAAAATTACCAGAAGGTCCCGAGATCCTTTCTACGTCATTCGTCAATCACGTCCCAGTATCCGTTCACTTTCAAAAGCTAAACAAATTGTAACCAATCACAGTCCTTCTCTCACAGCTCCCCCCCCCCCCCCACAGCTAATCAGCTAAACCGCTATCATAAACTTGTAACAGGAAACAACAAACAAGGATAAGAGAAGGTCAAGAAAGTAGAAGAGTGGTGAATTCAGCTGAGGTGGTGAAGTTACTAGGGGAATTAGGAATGAAGAGGGAGAGTACGGTGATGTTCAGGGTTGATGTGAAATGCTTGTTTCCGAGTCTACGTAGAGAGGAAATATTGCGTATAGTGAATAAAGAAATGAGGCGAAAAGTTATAGAAGGGTGATAGGATGCAGAAGGCTCTAAAAGCGGTATGGGAGTGGGTTTTGTAAGATAGGTGGCAAGACAGTTCGTGTGAAGGAAAGCCTCAGTATAGCCCAGTGTTAGCAGATTTGGTGATGAATGATTGAGAAAGGATGGTGATGAAAAAAGGAAAGGACGGACTACTACTGTTTTGCAGGTACGTTGATGATTGTCTGGGTATTTGGAAAGGCTCAAGAAGAAGATTAGATATCATTAAGAAACTCAATGATAACGGTAATGGGGTGTTTCTGGAAAGTGAGATGGAGGAAAGCAAAGTATTAAATTTCTTAGATATCAGGATTGAGAAAACGAAAAACGGGAGACTTGAAACTTCATGGTTTCAGAAGAAATGTGCAGTAGGAGTTTTTTGCCACAAGAGGAGTGACGTTGATGAAATGACTAAAGAAAATTTCATAAGCAACATAGAGGAAAGAATAGAGAAGATTAACACGAAAGAAGATCGAAAGAAGAGAGATGTGGAAAGGTTGTGGGAGTAATTAAAGGAGAATGGCTCTAGTGAGGATGACAGAAGAATCATCAGGAGGAGAAAATGGCAGAAAAAGAAGGATGGAGAAGAGAAAGAAAGTGAAAAGAATAAGTGGTTTGGGATAGAAAGTGGAGGAAGAATTACCAAGAAGATCAAGTGGCTGTTAGGAAAGGCAGGAGTGAAAACATATAGGAAAAGAGGGAAGTGGGTCTTTGACTTTGTGAGAAATAAGAAGAAAGGTGCTCGAAAGGGAGAAGAACAAAGAGGAGTGGAATATAGTGTTCCGTCTATGAACTGTGAGGCAGTATATAAAGGAGAGACTAAAAAGAAATTGAAAGAAAGGCTTAAACAACACAGGGATGACTTTAGACTGAAAAGAGACAGCAATACTATTTAGAAACATGTACAGGAAGAGGCGCATTATATAGACTGGGAAGAGGCGGGGATACTGGAACAAGAGTAAAGGATGTTGGTTAGGAAGTGGAAAGAAGCGAGGAGAATTAGGGAAATGGGAGATAAAGC